>JASKGM010003806.1:0-44576 GCA_034509205.1 Ceratonia siliqua
CCCCCCCCCCCCCCCCCCCCCCCCCCCCCCCCCCCCCCCCCCCCCCCCCCCCCCCCCCCCCCCCCCCCCCCCCCGAAGAGGAGGAAGAAAAGCAATCCTTTAGCCATAGGGATACCTTTCAATACCAAATTCTTGATGAAAAAACATGATCTACTACCACTTCCTTTTATTTTAATTTATTTCTTTATAAATGCTTCTGTGATGATATCACTGAAGCATTCTGAGCTGTCGCGAGAATTCTCTAAGTACTTGTGACAAAATAAGAAAAAGTAGAGAGAAAAGGCCACTTGCTTACATCAACCAGAATTACACTGCAAAGGTATAGGTAATGCAGTAGATCTAGAAAAAACACTCTGCAATGGCTTTTATATTGAAGGTAAATCTAGATATACGGATTGATATGTGACAAGTAAGGATTGATGGTAAATAATAGAAAAGTTCCTCAACATTGTATATACTTGTCCTCCATATATTTTGAGTCCTAACTATCATAACTGAGGAAAATCTAAGTAAGAAAGTGAAGTTTCTAGATCTTGTGAATGTTTATTAATAGAAACAAAAAGGAGGTCGAAAGGCTATATCATAAAATGAGGAAGCTGACAGGGCTATGGACCTGAACTTGTTTTAGTTAGCAATGGAAGGAAACAATTAAAATTTATGTCCGACTTTCGACAACATCATGTGGTGGGGGCAGTAAGGGGAGACATACTTTAAGGTTTTTTTGGAAAAGGAAATTTGCCCAATCATTCCTACGTCATCCCGATGCCCCCATATGTTAACCAAGCTGATTGGCGAAGTGGTTCATTGCTTCTTTGAAAATAGCTGAGTCAGCTATGAAACATCTTAGGCTGGCTATGAACACCATGTGTAAGGTGAGACATACTTTATGTTTGAGGTAAAGGGAATGACAAACCATACCCGCACCATCCCATGCTCAAATGAATACCAACTACAAAATAAGTATGGTATTTCAAAGATTTCAGAACTTTTAGGGGTTCAATGTTCCTATTCATGTATAAGCAAACTTTTAGGGGAAAATATTCCAAGTCTGTTATTACTTATTATTTGCTTTCTCTTTCCTATTCATGCATACATCAAAGTTACTTAACAGCAAAGATAATCAGTTTCCTTTTCAAGAGGGCACTTTTGAACATATAAATGGTGCTCAATCTATATGATTCTTAAACATCTCCAGAACACTACCATGCTTGCAATAATCTAAGAAAATTAACAATTCCTCAATTATGTACGGCAATTGCAATCTAATACAATATTTTTAGAATCTACTACAATTGAATATGAAAAAAAAGGTATTTGTTAATTTACATCCGAATATATCAGTACATCTGAGTGTTATTTTATTTTTATTTTATTTGTTTTTTATTTTTTTACTAATTTTCATTTTAAGAAAAGAATCAAAATAATTTAATAAAAAATTCAAAAGAAAGTTAAAAAATTCAAAAAAAAAAAACTAAATTAGAACACAATGCTTAAACAAAAGTGAAAAAATTAAAGAAAATGTAAAAAAAAAAAGAGTAAGAAGTCCAAAAAATACAAACAAAAATATTTAAAGGAAGAAGAAAAAATAAACATAAAAAATAAATAATAAAATACTCAGATGTACCGGTACATTCCGATGTAACTTAAAACACACTAAAAAAATTTTACTAAAAGAAGCTATACAATTGAATACACTAAAGTCCCTAGACACCCAAGTTTTGAAGCCAAGATTACTTTTCCCACAATAGTTCAAGGTTCAATTATTCATTTTATATTATTTTTTCCTAAAATGTTCAACCTAGGACTTAACGTGACAGAGACAACTAGCATTATTCAATCAACTTTTTGAGCTTATTTTCATAAGATCTGGCAACTAGTTACAAAAAAAAATACACTCCCAATCATGCTAAGTTAATATGAGTAAGAATGATTTTGGTTGGGAAATTAGAGTCATTGTCAGGATATTGTATTGATTGTGAATAATTCCTTTTGTAGATCCAATATGTAGAACACTATATCCTACTAGTTGAAATTAAGAAGCCAACCTCACAAAGCTGAGATTTTGTCAAAAATATTTCAGGCCTAGGTGTCATTTAGTGTAGCTTCTCCTTGGTATCCTGTGTGTTAAGTACAATAACCTAGGGACCTTTTTGAGATGGGTAACGATATTAGCTTGAATAGGAAGCAAATTTTTTGGAGATTAAATTAAAATATGTTCTTAACAAATTTTAATTGAAAATGAGACTACCAAGATATTTGAGTGTAATGATTATAGCTACACTCTTATTGTTATTGCCTTAATGGTAGAATAGGAAAACAAGGAATAGAAAAAAGCAATTGCAATCTATAATGGAATTAGGTTTGATTTAAATTGCATAAAAGACAAATAGGCTGCTAGTATAGCCAAAAACAAGAGCATAATTGTCATTAACATTAGGGAGTAAGGGTAAAACTATCTTTTTATATATGTAACATTATTCTGATGTATATAAATATTGTTGGCCAGCCCATTGGAGTATTATGGCAACTTTCCAAACTGCTCTTCACTTTCCTTCCTTTCCTTTTACATTTCATGGTATCAAATCCTTGATACTAGTCCACCGAAGCTAGCCACTTCTTCTCCCTATCTCCTTTTTCTTCTTCTTCTACATTCTCTGTCCCAAACAGAGCGCATGGTTCGTGCCAAGTGAACCACAACCTACACAAATGTAGTAGCAACCTGAGAAGTGTCGTGAAGAGGTCTAAAGTCACTGCGTCTAGGGTGGTTGCATAGTTCTGGGTTTGTCTAGGCTATTTCACTCTTCTACTACTCGGTCTCATCTAGTGCTATTGCACATTTTTGCTGCTCATTTTCTAGCATCTACAGTTGTTAGCCTCCCCTAGACTGCTAGTAGTCTGCCTAGAGGAAACATAAGGTGTACTTGTGCAAGGATTAAAAGAGATAGCTGATGATACACTGGACAAGAAGCTAGTAACTGAGATAATATCCTCTTCTGCTAGGATCACAGACCGAAAGCTAAATGGAAAGAATTATACCTGGTGGCAGTGAACTATACGGAGGTATTTATCAAGTATTGATATGTTGAATCATTTAACTGAGGACCCACCCCCAAAAACAAATGAAGCTTCAAGGAAAAAATGGATGATGGAAGATGATAAATTTTTTAATTAAATACAAAAAACATTGGAACCTGAGTTAGATGATGCTACTAATCACTGTGAGATTATAAAAGAGTTGTGGACCTATCTAGAAGAGCTATTTGCTAGCAAAGGAAATTTGATGGATATCCATGAAGTGTTGACTAATGTATACTGGGCTAAGCAAGATGAAAGGAAGACACTAATCAATTACTATACAGAGACTAAGATGAAAGCGCTATTTCTAATTACTAGTGATGTTAAGAAAATGCTAGAATAGTAAAAGCAAGTTGTTGTGCAGTGTTTTCCTGCTAGATTAAATCCTGAATATGAGGTAGGCCGCACACAAATTTTGACTAGCTCTGGATCTCTCAACTTTAGTAGGGTATTGTCTTGCCTTAAGTGAGTTAACAAGGATACCCCTAACGAACCAGCAAAAAGAAACGAAGCCTCTGCCTTGATATGTACTAATTCAAGGCCAAAGCACACTAAAAGAGAGAGGAGTGCCACTAAAGGTGGCAGAGGAAGAAGCAGGAATAGTAGGATCCACACTTGGTTTGAGTGTGGTAAGATAAGCCATATAAGGAAGAATTGTTGGAAGTTGAATGGGAGTGGAAGACCTCAACCTAATAAGAACCAATACATGTTGTTAACATGGCTACACATAATAAACTCCTGCCCATCCTACTTGGACCTAAACCTGAGCAACACATGACCATCCTTGCTAATGAGTAGGCTCGTCTTACATAGTTTTTTACCTCTCAGCAAGGTGCCTCTTCTTCCATAGCTGCTCTAGCTCAAATAGGTAAACCCATAGCTTGCTTTTCCTCATCATCTTGCAACTGAGTCATTGACTCTGGAGTGATAGACCACATGAGAAGTACCTCATATGCACTCTCTTGTTTTCAATCTTCTACTCATTTTCAAAATTTCACACTTGTTAATGGTTCATCCTTTCCTGTGAATGGGAATGGTACTATAGATATCAGCCCATCTTTCTCATTGTTAAATGTCTTATGTGTGCCCTGTTTTCTTTTTAACCTCTTATCTGTTAGTAAAATCACATGCTCACTTAATTGTACTGATCACTTCTTTTCTAACTTTTGTGTCTTTCAGGATCTTGGGATGAAGAAGATTATTGGTAGAGGTCATGAGTTTAATGGGCTATATATGTTGGAACACCCACAAGAACTTGTGACACAATCTCTTGCCTGCACTAGTTTAGTTTCTTTTCTTAAACTTCATTGTCGATTGGGTCACCCTTCCTTGATTGTGTTGAAGAAAATGTTTCCTATTTTTGCATCTATATCTAGTTTAGATTGTGAATCATCCCAGTTAGCTAAACATACTCATGTGCCACTTCCCTTAAAGTCATTAAACAAGTTGTGTCCCCTTTTGAGTTAGTTTATTTTGACATTTGGGGCCTATGCATGTCCAGTTCTATCAAAGTCAAAGTTCTAATACTTTGTCACTTTTGTTAACTATTATTCATGATCTACTAGGTTATATCTAATGGAAAATTGTTCAGAAGTATTCTCTATTTTTTGTAAATTATATGCTAAAATACAAAATCACATGGTTGATTTATTCGTATACTGTGTAGTGATAATGCAAAGGAATATTTTTTTGCATCATTCAACTCTTTCTTATCCTAAAATGGAATTGCTCATCAATCTTCATGTGTTCTCACCCCCACACAAAAATGGGGTAGCTGAGAGAAAGAATCAACATCTTATGAAGGTTGCACAAGCTTTCTTATTTCATATGTAGGTTCCTAAGACTTTCTAGGGTAATGTAGTCTCTACTACTTATTTTTTATTTAACAGAATGCCTTCAACCATCCTTGGTGGTTAGATTCTTTACTCTTTTTTGATTCCCTCACAGTCACTCTTTCTTCCTCTAGAAATCTTTAGATGTACCTGCTTTGTTCATGACATTCAACCCTCAGTGTCAAAAATGGATCCTAGGTCATTAAAGTGTGTCTTTTTAGGATATCCCCAGAATCAGAAAGGGTTTCGTTACTTCTCTCCGGAATTAGGTCGTTATCTTGTTTCTGTTAATGTTACTTTCTTCAAGTTTATTCCATTCTTCCTTACTTTAGCTACTTCAACTCACCTTCCTTCATGTCTTGTACTGGAAGAAGACTTTCTTACCTATATTATACATGTAACTCATATACCTATCACACATATGTATTATAGACGTGCATCATAATAGATAGTGGCACCTACAACTCAACATGACTCTGCTCCTCCACATGCTCTTCACCCCCTGATCTTGATCCCTCTCCATCTATATCAGAGCTTAATCTGCCTATTGCTACTTGAAAAGGTTAACAAATTTGAACTTTTCACATTTCTTCATTTGTTTCCTATAATGCTCTATTTCCATTGTCCATGGCTTTTATCACACCTCTAGAGTCTATTACTATTCCTAAATCTCTCTCAAAAGCTTTATCTCACCCTAGGTGGACTGCGGCTATGAAAAAGTAAATGAATACTCTTAAAAAAAATAATACTTGGGACTTGGTCGCAAGTGGGTTTTCACTGTCAAAGTTAATCCAAATGGGTCTATTGCTCATCTTAAAGCACATTTAAACCTATGGCACTGGTTACTCTTAGACTTTCTCTCAGTCAAATTAACTTCTGTTTGTCTCTTAATATCTCTGGCCACCACACATAGTTGCCTACTTCATTATTTCGATGTTAAAAATGTCTTCGTGCATGGTGACTTACAGGAAGAAGTCTCTATGGAGAAACCACCTAGATTTGTTGCTTAGGGGGAGTATGGTCATGTGTGTAAGCTGAAGAAGTCACTATATGGATTAGTACTACAAGAAAACATAAAGTTTGTGATAGAATTTATCACTGACAAAAATTCTATGAGAAATTCTCACACCTTTCTCACAGATATTTGCCTAATGGATGTTTGGCATAATTTCTCATGGAATTTCTCACGAACATATTATCCATGAGATTCCTTAGTGAGAATGCCATGAGAAAAAATACACCAGCATAGAGGGAACGTTGCACGAAGATATTATCCTAAACACATGTCCGTGAGAAAATCATAAGAATGTTCTCAAGAACAAGGGTCTGTGAGAAAAAAAACACCAACATAGTGAGAACTTAGCACAAAGAAATTCTCATGAACAATGGTTCATGAGAAACACCATCTTAAATGAAATGCATCGTTTCTAGTGTGTTTATCACGAACAAATTCCGTGAGAAATGTTTCTCATGGATGTGTTCGTGAGAAATTTTGGACTATCAGTTCCCCACCGGCCTCTTTTTCCCATTTCAGTTTTCACATTTTTCTTTCTCCTCAATCGCGTTTTCTCTCCGGTTTCATTCTCCAAATCAATTGTTCCGCACTTTTGTGCATTTTTTGCCTAGGGCAAGTGGTGTTTAATCCATCTCATTCCTCCATTCAAAGCTTTAGGCTTGAGGTAGGCCAAAATTTTCCTCTTTTGTTACCTTCAACTTTCTTTGTTATTGTGCAACTTCTGGGTTAGTTTTTAGTTGTATTTTAGTTTTATTTAAGTATATGATATTTGTGGATAACTATTTGATAGTGTAGGAGTTGGTTTATGGTTTAGTTTAATGTGAAATAATTATGTTGAAATGGGTCACGTGCCTAAAATTACAATGCGAATTAAAATGTTCAAATTAGAATTGATGTGGATTTTTGCTGTTGAAGTTTCTTTAAAGCTTTTTTATATGATGGGTGTAGAGTGTTTGGATGATTTTTCCAAACTTTTTTGAATTATTTTGAATGAATTTCAATTATATGGTATTTAGGGTTTAGGGCTGAATTTAATAAATTAAATTATGTATGGCATTGTTTACATTTTGGCAAATGTTTTTAGGCTTTTGTTGTATGATGGATATAGAGTGTTTGGATGATTTTTCCTAATTTTTGAATTTTTTGGATTAAATAATGAATATTTTTATTGAATTGAATGAAAACTTTGAATTATATTAAATTTTGGAGAGCTAGGTAAAAGTGAAATATTTTAGCTTAATTATTGCCCAAAAATAATTCCTTCAAATTTTTGCACCAAAAAGAAATGTTTCTTAGTGTTATACCAAATTTATAAAGGGCTTGAAACCTTACGTGGACCATCCTAGACTATTGACGAATGAATATTGTTGGTTGGAAGGAAATATTTCTTTAAAATAATTCCAAAATTTCCTGAAGCCTTAGATGGATCATCCTGGACCATTTACTAATGGATATTACTAGTTGGGAGGAAATATCTATGTTGCTCCTTCAGCAGCTAGAGAGAGTAAGTGCAGAGTGACTATCAAGAAAGGTGAGCATTCTTCTTCTCTTTAGGGTCCAGTAGTGCAGTGAGTGTCTAGCCAAGCAAAATCTTCCAGATTTCCTTTCCTTCCTTTTTGTTTCCTTCTTCTCTTCTTTACTTTCTCCTCGGGTAAATATACTAGTTGCTACAGAGGAGGTTTTGTTGTTTGTTCCGAAGAAGGTTAGCTCTGCTACACTTTCCTCCACCTTTCCCTTGTTCGTTTGTCCTCATTTATGAGAACCATTAGTGTAGCAGAGAGTTCAGCAAGATTAAAGGAGTAAAGAGGATCTAAGAACCTCATTTAAAATCCTTCCAAGAGCATTTTCAGATTGAAGACAATATGGGATAGTAAGGGAAGTGACTAAGCCTCTATGTAGGTAAGTGGAATTCTTCTACCCTTGGATATATGCAATTTCCTCTGTAAGTTATTTTATTTTATTTCAAATAATTATCTATACTTCTCAATATTTATGCACTTTAACGTCTGAAAGTAAGTGCTATTAACCTCCTATCCTGCTAGCTTATTAATGAAATGCTTCTAATTTGTAATTATCATTTCTGTATATTTTAAACTTACAATGTGTGAGCTACTTTTCAGGATTTATGTATACTTATGCATTATGTCGAATGTACCAAATTTAACTAATTCTGATTGCTCATACATATATTACAGTGTTAAGTCCTTATTTTTACATGGTTACCAAATTTCTCATTCCTCTACGGATGTTTACCGAAATTTTGATATGAGCCTATTGTACTTATTTTCCTTGGTTAATTTTACAAGAGTGATTGAATTTATGTGATGTATGAAAATTGTTTTTGGATGAATCCTTTAGCTACTTCCATAAAGAAACCCTATGTGTACCTAGCTTATTTGAATGTCCATTGACTATGTTATGGAATATCACCATCCATGAGTTTGACTCCGAATTAGAATATCTGTTATTAGATATTTGTATCTGACTAGGAGCTCTACTCCGAAAATGAATATCTGTTACGTGTTATTTGTATCTGTTAGAGTTCCTCATGTGAAAGGGCAATGGATTCATCCTTCCGGACTTATTTTATTCCGTTTAAGGATATTTCTTTTTCATAAATATTTCGTCATGTTAAGGTCTGACTTACTTGATGACCATAAGTTAATTTTCTGTTCTGCACAAAAATTTGATATTGACGTTATCTCAATTTATTTACTTGATATTCAATATTTATATACCTTCATGTACACTTATTTATAGTAAACCTACCTAAGTATGTATTATCTTTATTTTCAAACTTGTACCATCGGGTAGAGGTTTTTCCATCTCACTAAGTCTGTGACTCACCCCTCCCTTATTCTTTCTTCCAGTTTATAATACAAGTATTCTAGGAAGTCAAATGGAGTAACAGACAAGGTCTTGAACAGTTGGATTAGATTCTGCATAGTATTGTGTCAGTAAAGGTCTTGCATGTTGCTTGTATTGTGTCATTGTTATACATATGTATATGTATAGGCTTGTAGGATGCCATCTTATTGGTAGTTTCCTACGCCGGTCAAGTGCCTAAAATTGAGGCGTGACAAGTTCACAGTTGAACCGGCCAGGCTGATTCGGTTTTGCAAACAATTATATATATATATTGATTAAAAAAACTTTTTATGATTCTTGTGAAAGTAACATTCCTTGCAACAAAAATTTATTTACTTCCTCCATCAAGAAGAATCATTTGACTAAATTTAGGCGCATTTTATGTAATTAATTTTTTTAATTTAATAAAATATAAGATATTCATACTAAAATTAATAAATGTTCTCACTTGTTAATATTAAATTTAATATTCTTATAATTATTTTTAATTTGTTTTTAAATGAATTTAGTACTCTATAATAAAAAAATATATAGTATAGCTATTATTGCTAAAAAAATGTACACAACTTTTAACTCAATTTTATAAATCATTAATTTTGAGAATATTAGAGTAATAATGTGGAGCTTTTAGGATCCGTGCTTTGTGATTTATTTTACAACCTTTCCTTATAAGGTAATAATTGAGAGGACATATGGTATCCAATGACTGTACACAGTATTTTACAATACTTTCCACTGACTGTACATAGTATTTGTGCTTTAATATATGTGAATTTTTATAAATAAATTAAGAAAAAATTCTTAGATATTCATAAATCATTATTCAATTACTTAATTATTTATAAATTAATCTCTTTTAGAAATGTTATATTTTAAAAATATCTCATGATATTTTTTTATATTTTCAATAACTTTAGAAAATTATTTTACATCAAAGGTTAATATCCTTAATTCTTATACTATCATGTGTTATTCTTTATATAAAATTCACCCCAATGCTCACAAGATTTTTCACAGATTTTGTCTGTGAGAAAGCCTAATTTCAGAAACATCAAAATGCCTGTTTGAACTAAATGATGCGTTTTCTTTCTCATAGATGTCATCTGTGAGAAATTTTGTGAGAAGTGACCTGTGATTGCAAAATGTTGGATTCATTTTTAGGCTTATCCATTAACTTGCAAACTTTCAAAAATAGCCTAAAATACAAAACAAAACCAGCAGCAGCAAACTAAAATGTGTCAAATTCAAAAATTTATAAATTAGATTACATGTACACAAATCACATCAACTGTAATGTTAGTATGTAAAAAATCTATACAAAAAGATGTAATCCTCATTATCCATGTGATCTTGAGGTACTGAAGCATCAACACTCTCTGCAATAGCACTAATATGAGCCTAAGAGATGGGGGATAGGTAACTGACTGGTGGACCTCTGTGCAATAGAATAACACATTATAAGTAAACATAAAATATAATAGTTAATTATATAAGTGACATACAAGTTAATAGAATGACCAATGATTAATACCAAGCGTTGAAAATAACATGTATATTGAACATATGTCAATTTAATTGCTTGGATTATGTAAGGATCCTAATTGGCTTCCAAATCATTGCTATTATAATCATCTTCTTCTACTTCTCTGTCAACTGCTTTTATATCATCAACATCATTTTCAATTACAAAATTCTAATTGATTGGTGTGTCCACTTCTCATAAGCAGCTATAGTGTTATCTCTCAAATCTACATGATTCTGTTCATCTTCAAAAATTAACTACAGAGAGCAATGAGGTGTGTCTTAGAATTGAGCATATGGGGCATTAATTGTGTGCCTAGCCTTTGTTTTAATGACTTGTAACCAACCCCGCTTGTTTGGAGTTGTGCGAGGATAAGGTACAAAATAAACTTACTCCGTTTGTTGAGCGAAGATGAAATTATCATCCCCCTTTTATGTTTGTGGACCTTGAATTGACATCCACAAATCTATATTTCAGATAACTCCTTGTCCTTTGGTTAAAAGGATCAAACCATTTGCATTTAAAGAATAATAACCGGTTAGCAAGTAAACCAAAATATTCTGCCTTAATAATTTCTTTTAGAATGGCATGATATGAGGACTTAACTTGATCATAACCATATCCCTAAAGATAAATTTCATTGTTATTTGTTCTTCGACAATGAGACCATGCTTCTATATGGAACTTATATCCATTGATATTCTCTCGGTCCCATGTGTTCTCTTTCTTTGTTGGGCCTTAAGCCAAAGATAGTATAAGGCCATCATCAATCCATTTGTAAGGTTTAACACTAAAGTATATTTTACAATTAGTAACTTTATAAGCATGAATAATAATACATAACATATCAAAGATTGTTAAAGTAACTTACCGAATTTCTAGACCACTGAGGAAATTCATTAGAAATGTGTTTGTCAACTTGTCAGTAGCATCCATAACCATATGCTTGTATGGCTAGAAATTCGAGGTCTCAACATCAATTAGGGGAAACGGTGGGTGGACCTCTCTCTAATACACGCAATAATAGTAATCCTCCATAAAACCTTTCACATATTACATCATCTGGTGCTTGATACTTTCGGCATTTACATTTAACAAATGGACATCTAAACATCCTATCCTCAACACCCGCATAAAACTCATCTCTAACAGTCTTAGTATTAGGATAAAGTCTATTGTTCATCTAACAACGATGTTCAGAGATCTCCATATTCCTTCAAAATTCAACAATCTATTATACAACATACATGCATAAAAATACATCAAATCATAGTGACTTAAAAAAATCTAAAAAGATTATATAAATTAGTTACATCCATCATAAAACAAAAGCCACAAAAATATTTTCTAAAATGTAAACAATATCATACATAATTCAATTTATTAAATTTACCATGAAACACTATAAAATTAAAATCAACATAATTTTGTTAGAATAATTTATTAAGAAAATTTTTGGTAAAAAAATTTAAAAAAAAAAAAAGAGTGTTACAAAACCAGTCCATTGAAAGAATAAGAAGAAGAAGATCAAAGGAAGAGGAAGAAGAAGAAAGATCAAAGGGAAGAAGCCATGTCTGGTCATTACCTATCTCACTCTTCTTTTTGGTTATCGCCTCTTTCCTAGTGGTTCTTCCATCTCCGGTCTCTGATCACTGCAATCACACTTCAACTTCTCACCACTCACACTTCTTTGGTAAAGTAGGATGACAAAGAAGGTTAAGAGATTGAGGTTGAGGTAGTTTTTGTTTATGGGTAGGCCATCTAAGTTCCTCTAACCGCCCCTATTTCTTAATGTATTAAAGATGGCACCTTGAAAAGTGGTGGGTGGACACATTAAAAAGAGGGAAAGGAGGTAAAAACTAAAAAGAGAGAAAAAATTGAAAGAAATGAGTCAAATGACTCTATGAAGAAGTGAAACCATAGTAAATGGCATAGTACTTTTTGTTTTGAAAATAAAATTTTAAAAAAATAAGAATATAATAAATATAATATTACATGGATAACATAATTTTTTATATATTAATATTAATGTGAATATATTTTTTTAAATTAAGATAAATATCTAATATATTAGTATTTATTAGTTAGTTATTTTTGTTTAAATTTATTTTTTATTTAATTATTAGTTATTATATATATAATATATTACATTATATATAATATATAAATTTAAAAAAATTGTTATTTAATTTAAATTCGGTTCAACTGTGGTTTGACCCCAGTTGGACTACTAACCCGTGACCCTCTACCTCCACTGGTTCAATGACCAGCTCAATTTTAATTTTATTCAAATGTCTTTAAAAGTAATGCATTTTAAAATGATATTTTTTTATTTTATAAATTTTAAATAATGTCTTATAATAATATGAGAGAAAAATAAAATTTTAAAAAATAATATTACTATAGTCTGAATTTGCATTTCTCACTGACACAAACCATGAGTAATTCTGTGATAAATTAAACATATTGTTTTCATTTACGCAGCAAAAATGAGAATTTATAAAATTTAAATTTCTCATGGAGCAAGACCCATGTGAAATTTCGTGAAAATTAGAACGCATCGTTTCATTTAAGCAGTGCAAATTAGGGTTTTTGAACTTTAAATTTCTCATGGAGAAATTCCGTGAGAAAATCTCTTTATCTTCACCCTGAGCATCATAGCACCCATTCATTTATGTTTTGGCCCTCTTCTCTCTTCTCCCTCTCTCGTTGCCGCCCAATGACATGTCACTATCGCCCAACTCTGTCCTTAACCATTAAGTCTAGGTAAGGTCCCTTGTTCTCCTCTCATTTCATTTTGGTTGATTTTAAGGATTTTCATTTCTCTAATTTTGGGGATTTATGGTTGATTTTAATGGTTTTTGTTCCATTGATTTTGGGGATTTGTGGTTGATTTTAGGGTTATCTTCACCCCAAGCAACAAATGCCCCATTCATTTATGTTTTGGCCCTCTTCTCTCTTCCCCTTTCTTATCGCCACCCAATGACACTATCACTGTCACCCAACGCCGTTCTTAGCCAATAAGTCTAAGTAAGGTCCCTCATTCTCCACTCAATTCATTTTGATTAATTTTAGGGATTTGTTTTTCTCTGATTTTGGGGATTTATGGTTGATTTTAATGGTTTTTGTTCCTCTGATTTTAGGATTTGTGGTTAATTTTAGGGGATTTTGTTCCTCTAATTTTGGAGATTTATGGTTGATTTTAGCGATTTTTGTTCTTCTAATTTTAGGGGTTAATTATGAGAAAATATATTTTTAAATTAAGGTTACTGATGATGTTGGTTTAATTAAATATGTGGTTAATGCATAGGTAATGTAAAAGTGCAAAATAATTTAAAGCCAAGTTGGTGACAATAGTATCAATGTTATAGATTAAGACTTAGTTTGCATGTGGCATTGGGTGCTCCTCTGAGCTTGTCTCCTGCATCTTAATTTGGTCATTAATTAAAATTGTACTTCATTCTTAAGATTCCCTATTTAGTATCTCAACTATTAATTTAATTTGAAATTTGCGTATGAAATTGATAGGATTTAATTAAATAATAATTAAGAATATATTTAATGTCATTTTATATGTCAATATCCCCTACTTTATAATTGGGGGTTTTATGTAGTTGATTTATAATAAGTTCCCAAAGGATCTAAATGATCAGTTACTTGTATTAATATACTGTGTCAAATTTCATATGGATTATATTTAGATTTGGAGATTTAGATTTGGAGAGAAATGCTCCTGTGTAAGCACAAAATGTTTGTTTCTTTGTGAATTTTTGTTAAATCGTTTTTATTTTATTTTTTCTATTGTATTTGATTTTGGATTGTTTTACTTCATTGTATATTATACAAACTACTAATAGTTTAAAGGATGATTTACCTTAATAAATTTGACTCTGTGTTGATTCTGAGTGATAGTTTTTTGTATGAGTAAATAGGATTTTATGGTCAAATATCATAAAATACACTAAATTAGACATTATAAATTAATAATAAAACACAAAATTAATGATTTTAAATCATTGATTGGAGCTCTACATTTAGGTATGTTAGGTGCTGGAGGTTATTATGGGATTTTGAGCAAGAAGGGCAGGGGGAAGGTCGTAGCTCAGCCTTCTGACCCTGCACCCCTAATGATTCACAATCTAACGATGTCGACGCAATAACTGACGCCTTTTGCGTTGACACTGGATCCATTACGTCTCAGATCCGATATGACTATTGAAGCAACACCGACCTTGGAGATAGCATCATCTACTGCTATGGGGTCCTAACAGGAATGTCCCCACATACTGAACTCACCCTCCCCTGGCACCATATCCTCTGACGAGCGCTTGTGGATAGAGCCGTATGGGGACAAAGAGTAAGTACATTTATCATCCTCGGTGTTTGTTTGTCTAACCATTCTAATAGTTGTTCCCTATTACAAAGAATTTTATTTTGCTAGCTTTAATCCTACCAAGGAGCTCATCAACTATCTATCCTTTATCTACAAGTCTCATTTTCAGGGGTTGTGGTATAACATCTCCCATGTTCCTAAAGGAGTGAAAGGGCATTGGTGGAACCAGTTTAAGGTATTAATCACTTGCACAATGTTGATTCAATTCACTTGATTTTCGTAGTTACTAACTCTAACTCTATGTTTTTCTAATGCAAATAAAATGTAACTGGGAAGCTTAGTGTGAAAACAAACTCCGTAAGATATGGGACACCAAGTGCGATGCCAACATACGGACCACGTTAAGAGACATACGATCTGGGAAAACCAAGAGCAACTAGTTAAGCCTGTGGCTAAAGGACCAATTGAGGGCTATTTGGGAGTCCCAAGATTATAAGGCAGTCTCAGAGAAGAACAAGAAGAACCACTCAATGGATCAGGTCGCCTCTTACCATCGAGGCGGATCCATCACCATATTTGAGAACAATAGGAGGTTAGTAAGTTTTGAATAGAGTAATGATACTCATACATTACTTTTTCTTACACCTCTTCTCACATCTATTATTTTATTATTATCTATTTCCTAGCATCATCATTATTTTATAATATATTAATGGTTAAAAGTGAGGCGTGAAAAGAGTGTAAAAAAATGGTGTATGAGTCATATCATTGCTCTTTTTAATAACTTATAACTTCAATTAATTATACATATTATTTTTTTATTATTTTGACACTTTAATTCATTGTTTGTAAACAAATGAGAGATGGAGGGAACTTAACACTCCTGAGGTCTTCCGTCATCTGCAGCACAGCGATAACACCCATCTGTGTATGGAAGTTGTCAATGGGAAGAACAAGAAGAGGCAGATTTATGGGATAGGGTCTGAGGCCGACATGGTGGGCTCATCTCAATTAAGCCAACCACCACAGGCCACCTAGGATCACGAATTCATGGAAATGTGTGACAAGAAGAAGGGCCTCAAAGAGATCGTGATGCAATAGTAGGAGTTGCTCATGCGGATATATTAATTCGGTGGCATTGCTGCTCCTCCCACTCCTCTTCCCCATCCCCTCGTGCTAATCCCACTTATGGTAATAATGAGTCAAGTGGTGATCATTGATGTAATTTTTACATAATAACATTATATTTGATGTAATTCATATACATATTTTAATCAACTTAATAATATATTGAATTTGATCTACTTTGGTGTGTTTATGCTTTTTTTTAGGTTGTTTTTTAAAGTTGATAGGTTAATGTATAAGAAAAATAATAACAAATTAAAAAATTGACATATGTCTAACGGACTTTCTCACGGATAATGTCCATGAGAAATTGGTCAAAAAAATGTTTTTAGACTTTATGTCACCAACGTTGTTTGTGAGAAACTTTATTTCTCTCAAACACATTCCATGAGAAAACGCTGTGAGCCATTTCTCATGGCCTTGGTGGGTGAGAAATTCCGCTAGAGGGTTGTAAGAATGGGTCACAAATTCTCCATTTTTCTCTTAGATTTTATTGTCATTTCTCATGGATGGAATCCGTGAGAAATTTTTTCATGTCTCTCTTCATCTTAGAGAATGTTCATGAGAACATTTCTCACGAGGCTATTTTCTGTGAGAAAACGTTGTTTCTCATGAGAATTTTTCTCGCGGTCATGTTTGTCACAGTTTCACATATAGTTTCTCACGGAGTTTTTTTCCATGAGAAATGTCATGTTTTCTTGTAGTGTAAAACAGTCCCCTTAAGCCTAGTTTAGGTGATTTGGTGAGGTTGTACTAGAGTTTAGTTTGTAGAGGAGTGCACATGATCACTTAGTTTTCTACCGACAAACAACAGCAGGTTGTATCCTTCTAGTTGTATATGTTGATGACATTGTAGTCACAGGAAGTAACGGTATTCGGACTCTCAAATCATTTCTTCAGAACAAGTTCCTGACTAAAGACTTGGGAGATCTCAAGTACTTTTTGGGAATTGAGGTGCTTCGAAGCAAGAAAAAGAATCTTCCTATCCCAAAGGAAGTGCATCCTAGATCTTCTGAAGGATACATGAATTTTGGGAATCAAACCGTGTGATTCACCAAGGTGCTCAAGTGTTAAGTTCAGAATTGATGATGGTGAACCATTATAGAACCCAGAAAGATATAGGAGATTGGTTGGAAAATTGAAGTACCTTACGGTGATCTGCCCGGACATTGCTTTCTCGATGAGTGTTGTTAGCCAATATATGTCTTCACCTCGTTCAACTCATTGGGAGGCAGTGGTACACATCCTTAAGTACTTGAAAGGTGCTCTTAGCTTTAGTATAGTCTACAAAAATCATGGGCATCAAAGAGTGGTGGGATACTTAAGTGTTGATTAGGCTTGTTCATGTGCTGATCATAAGTCAACTACAAGGTACTATGTAGTTGTAGGAGGAAATCTCGTTTCTTGGAAGAGTAAGAAACAAGATGTTGTTTCTAGATCTACTTCATAATCTAAATACAATTCTATGGCCTAACTCACATGTGAATTGATATGGATACATCACTTACTAAGTGAACTAGGAGTTGGACAACCTAAATGCATGGAGGTACCATGTGACAATCAATCAGCTCTACATATTGCTTCCAATCATGTGTTTCATGAAAGAACAAAACACATAGAAGTTGATTGTCACTTTGTGTGTGAGAAACTTCAACAAGGTCTCATCTCCACCAAACATGTCCAGACTGGTGAAAAGTTAGCAGATATTTTCACTAAAGCTCTTAACAAGGGTGTGGTTGAATATATTTGTAACAAGCTGAGCATGATTAATATCTATGCTCCAGCTTTAGGGGGAGTGTTAATGAAGAAGGCTTAGTTGTCAACTTGTCATTAACATTAGGGAGGAAGGGTAAAACTGTCCTTTTGTATATGTAACATTATTCTGATTTATATAGATATTGTTGGCCGGCCCCATAGGAGTATTACAGCCACTTTCCAAACTACACTCCACTTTCCTTCCTTTCCTTTTACATTTCAAATAGAAATGACGAGTATTAGTTGAGGCAAATATTTAAATTGTGCATGGTAATTGTCTAAAGTTTGATAGAAAAAGGTTCATTATCTCATTGAAACGAGCAAAATGTTGAAGAACCAACTAACTTTTTCTTATCAACTAAATTATGTACATTTGAACTTTTATATATATATTGAGCCCTTTGCTACTTCACCAAACAAAAATTGATGAAGAATAGGGGATGAACAATTACAGTTCTTCCTCTAAGTTTGAGAGATAGCCTGCTGAAGATATTTCAAAGCATTCTGATAATTTAAGAAACCCATAAACCAGAAATCAAAGTTATCTACAGTAACTATTTCCATGTACTTCTGTGAAGGCTTCTTCACATTTTTACTTTGGTTGACACTCTTGATCTTTTCAAGTGGAATCATGACCTGCAAATGAGAGATAGTTTTAAAACTTTATATTGGCAAAGCTTGAGGAATAACAAAAGGTATAGAGAGGTTTTGAGTAGACATTATTAAGAGAATTACCTTGTAATGGACTCTAATAATTTCTCCTTTTGAAGATGAGACCTTAATGGATCTTTCACTGCAGAAGGCAACCTTATCTGTTGATGTGAAGAGAAGGCCGGCTATAGGACCAGATGTGGTTGATAGATAGCACTGTGATGTTTTCAATAGCTTCTCTCTTTCTGTAACACTAAACAGTTGCATAAAGATTTTCTCCACTCCACCAACCTGAAGAATTCTGGCTCCCAAGCTTAACTTTCCTTTTACTGTATCAGTTATCTTTGGCCCCATTCTAACTGCATGTTATAATAACAGTTTTAAGTCATCAATTAAAACCTCATTTCATGATCCAATCAAGAAAGTTTATGCATCATGCATGTTTTGAAAACTGGTTTAATAATGACGGAGGGAAGAGCAAAAATATTTGAAGTGTCACAAAATCAATTTTCTGTCTAGAGCTCATTCAATTCAATTAATTAAACCAGACAATGTGTTACCCATTTTGGTTAACCAAAAGTAATAAATTGAAAATCTAAAGTCTTTCAAGATTACTTACCATGCTCTCGAACTTCATGCGCGAAACTATCAGCCTTTCTCCCAAACTTGTTCATCCTATTAAGAACCAAATTTACTTTACCTGGAAAATCAAGATGGTCTTGAT
The DNA here is from genome assembly GCA_034509205.1 of Ceratonia siliqua. Classification (NCBI taxonomy): domain Eukaryota; kingdom Viridiplantae; phylum Streptophyta; class Magnoliopsida; order Fabales; family Fabaceae; genus Ceratonia; species Ceratonia siliqua. Next base: position 18,901 of record JASKGM010003806.1, read on the forward strand.
TAATAAACTATCAAAGTTCACAGAAGGATTAATTTAATCAAATTTTTAAAGAAGGGATAATCTACTTTGACTTGAAATTTTGGTAGAGTTGTTGTATTGGCCAGCAGAATCAGGCAAGTATTTGTTTGATGACTTTTCAACCCGGCATGTTGTTGAGGTCAATGGAATTCCAATAACTAGCTCCTGAAGAAGTGAGGCCTTCATTTCTAAAATTTTTTCTTTAAATTTTCCCTTCTATGATCTGACTTGAAGATGTTATGGAGCACCAACTAGCTGCTGAAAAGTATTCAGGAGAGCTTTGCTCACTTTGGTTGATATGAATCCTTGCATTCTGCAGAGGTGTATATATATATGAATGCAAGGAAACAATGGGAAACTTGACTTTTTGTTGGATGAATCATCTATGGATCATCAAGACGAATAAAATAAATAAAGTTAATAAAAATTTAAAGTGTTGTCTGGTTGCAAGAGGGCCATGTCATCTTTAATAAAAGCATAAAAGATAAAGGTGGAGTAAACATGCTTACATATTGCAAGAGGCAACTTCTTGGTGTTTAAGGCTCCGTTGATATTAAATGCATTTGGATGTCAGATGCAATGGTGAATCTTTATTAATAGAAACGCAGCAGCAGTTAATGGAAACCGTTAGTTTTCTTTGATGAGTGAAAAGGCTATATCATAAAGTGAGGAAGCTGACAGGGCTATGGACATGAAATTGTTTGTTTAAGCAATGGAAAAGGAAACAATTAAGATCTATGGACATCATCATATGGTGGGGGCAGCAAGGTACGTGAGACATAATTTAAGGTTTTGAGGAAAAGGAAATTTGCCATATCATTCCCACATCATCCCCATGCCCCACATGTAAACCAAGTTTATGGGCCAAGTGTTTCTTTGCTTCTTAGGAAATAGCTGAGTCAGCTATGAAAACATCTTAGGCTGACTATGAATACCGTGTGTGAGGTAAGACGTACTGAGGAAAAGGGAATGCCAAGTCATTCGCACATCACCCCATGCTCTATTGAACACCAACTACCAAATAAGTAGTATGGAATATCGAAGATTTCAAAAAAATATTACAGCAAAGTCCATAGAAAGAAAGAGAAGGGGGAAAATGTTTTTAAATAAAAACTTTGAGGGGTTCAATGATCCTGTTCATGTATAAGTCAAACTTTTATGGGGAAAATAATATTCCAAGTCTATTATTTGCTTTCTCTTTCCGATTCAGGCTATATACATCAAAGCTACATAACAGAAAAGATAATTAGTTTCCTTCAGTTTTCAAGAGGGTACTTTTTGAACGCATACAAATAGTGCTTGATCTATATCTAATCCTTAAACATCTCCAGAACACTACTATGCTTGCAATAATCCAAGAAATTAAACTAACATTACTTTTTCCACAATAGTTCAAGCTTCAATTATCCAATTTATATGCTTCTTGTTTTTTCAAAATGTTCAACTTAGGAATTTAGATGACAGAGACAACTAGCATTATTCAATCAAATTTTGAGCTTATTTTCATCAGGATTATAAGCTTAAAAAAAACATACTCTCCCAATTATTAATTAGGCCATTTTTCTGGATCCTTAGGGGGGAAATAAAGAAGAAAAAGAAAATTAAGCAATCCTTTAGCTATAGGGACTAGCACCCAGAATATACTGGTTTGCAGGAATACCATTCAATACCACATTCTTGATGAGATGAAAAAACATGATCTACTACCACTTCTCTTTTATTTTATTTTATTTTTCCTTATAAGTGCTTCTGTGGTGGTGTCATTGAAGCTTTCTGAGCTGTCTATGTAGCTTTCTGATGCAAGAATTCTCTTAAGTTTCTTTTGATAAGATAAGAAAAAGTAAAGAGAAAAGACCATTTGCTTATATCAACCAAAATTACATTGTAAAGGTATAGATAATATAGTAAATCTAGAAAAAGATTCTGCAATGGCCTTTATGTTCTTTGATGGGTCAAAAGACTGTATCATAAAGTGAGAGGAAGCTGACGGGGCTAGCTATGGACATGAACTTGTTTGAGTAAGCAATGGAAAAGGAAACAGTTAAGATCTATGGCCGGCTATGGACAACATGTGGTGGGGGACTGAGGGCAATAAGGTGAGACATACTTCAAGAGTGTGTTTGGATGAGATAATTTAAGTGAAAGTAATTTTATAAAATATTTTAAATACTTTATCATAAAATATTTTTTTTAGAAGAAATTTAGAAATTTCAAATAATTTCATGGTGGAAAGTAATTAATGATGTAAACTGTAAATACAAGCAGCCATCTTTGTTGAACGTAACTTTGAGGTATACATGAATAGAAAAGAGAAAGCAAATATTAGACTTGGAATATTTTCCCCCTAAATGTTTGACTCATTACAAGAATAGGATCATTGATTTTTCCTTTAATTTATTATAAGTAAAGATAAAGAATATATAGTGACCCCACTTAGAGTTTGGGTTCATAGAGTAGTGCCCTACTGGTAATCCATATTTCTTATTATCACAACATCATTTAGCTCATTTATCACTTTTTCAATTATCCAGTTCACTTATTTTATTCCAAAATAAGATGGACATGGTGATATTTTATAAAATATTAGCGCAAACAAAAAAGCATATCACTTATCCAATGGTGTATTTACTTTTGAAGTTAGCATTAATTCTATTTATTACAACTACAAGCATGTGGAAGGAATTTCTTTTTTTTCGACAATGAACATTGTGATGATTGATTTGTGCAATTGAATGGGTGATCAAATTTTTAATTATTGTTTAGTATGTTCCTATTGTGGACTGGGTCACCATTTTGTTGATTTGTCCTCACTTAGCATTAGCTGTGGAGGACTTCCCTAAGAATCGAACACATAACATTTGTTAGTGTTTATCCTACTAGCCATATGGGCTATAACATTTTTGTTGTAAACTAGGTCCATCGCCATTTTATTAATTTGTATCCACTTAACGCTATGGAGACGTCCCCAAGAATCTAATACATAACACTTTTGGATAAACACTAACAAAAGTGTCACATGTTCGATTATCGAAAATGTCCCCCACAGGACACAACCAATGCTGAGTAGGAACAAATCAACAAAATGGTGGTGGACCCGTCCACAACAGTTACATTGAGAAAATATACTTAATATACTATTTTTATTGAGGTTATAATGTATCTATTTCAACTTATAAAAACTTGAAGACAACTATAAAAATTTGGATGTATTCTTTTATTTACATGATAATGTACTAATGATTGTAACTTTTTTTAAATTATTATTATCTATATAATTATATCATATAGAAAGTGACTCCACTTAACAAAAATTCTAGATCTGGCCGTAACCATTGTAAATGGCAATTTCTCCTTGGTCACTTGGTTTTTTTATTTTATCACAAAGCTTCATGAAAAATTTATACAATAATCTATAATCTTAGCATTTTTCTATAGTACATCTTAGTTACCTTATCTAAGTAGCAACAAAAGAAAAAATGAAAAGAAAGGAAAGGAAAGGAAAAAAAAAAAGTCATTTTATTTATACATCTTAAAATCCTACTTTTCTCTAATGTTCAGCTGGTTTTTTTTTCTTTCTTTTTTACTGGAGATGATGACATGAACCTTTACATTCTGCTATATATTTTATAAAACCAACCAAACAAGCCATATTCAACTATTGAATAGTTATATTGCTTTTATTCTTCATGATGATCCAAAGATGAGTCATCATAAATAAAAGTAAAGACTCTCTCTCTCTCTCTGTCAAGAGTTGATCAACCTAAGTAAGCAAACCTCCCTTGAATATCCAATTAGAGATATATGAAATCCTCACTTCTTCAAGATTTAGTTTTTGAAATTCCAATCACCTCAGCAGCAACAACAAAAAAATACTTACTCCTAAACAGCATGCCAGCTAGCTTGGGAAGTCATCAAAGAAATACTTGCCTGATCCTTTGCAGCCAATACAACAAGTCCAAAACAAAATCAAAGCAAGGTAAGACATCATTTCTTACCAAAGAAAAAAAAGAAAGACATCATTAGGAAAATTATTAGTTCTATCATAATTGAGATTAGCTTAAGATTTATATACCTTATATTTAATGTTTAAAATTTCTGTTCCATACATATTGTTAATCATCCACGTACAATTATATTTTCTGTGTGCCTATATATTCTAAAACTCTATAGATAAAATATATTTTATAATTTAAGTAGTATTTAAATTTTGTATATTTGAATATGTAACTAATTCGCCAAGTCGCAAAGTTTATGTTGATAGTGAAAATCAGAACTCCCAAGATTCTAATTGTTGATATGGTAACAGGATGAATCCTCTTGGATTCTTGGTGACATATAGAGTCTATAAAAATAAACCAAGACACAGTGCAACTGTTCTTAATTCTAGATTCTTCAAATTGTCATTTTTACTTTGCAGGTCAATAATTGAGAGATGATAAGGCTAATTATTTTTCAATTCCATCCATATATGTAGGATTGGGGAAAATCAAGTGTAGTTGAGTGCGCCTACTCTCATCGGAGACGTGGGCTCCACTCATGAGGTGGGGTCACGCCTAGGGTTTACGGGTCCCACTGAGAGTTGAGCGTACTAAATATATGTTCGTGAGATAGACGGTACTATTTATAATTATGTGTATAAATTGTGTTTCAATCAAATAAAGAATTAGGAAATGAATTTAAGATTATAATTCAAATTCTATATTTATATGTACAATTTAGAAATAAAAAATAATAATCTAATCATTTACAAAAAAAATTAATTATTTAGAGTATTAGTGTATTGTTTGCAAATTCAAATATTGGAATAATTTGAATTACCTAGATCCCAGAATCTTATGAACCGTGTAATTTCGTTTGTTATTTTTAAATTATTCTATTTTATATGATTTTATATTTTTTATCTATTTTATTTTATTTTATTTAGATTTTATAAACAATTTAATCTTGTTAAGGTTTGTTGGATATATGTTATGAACCTTATGATGTATTATTTAAATTTTATATATATATATATATATATATATATATATAAAAAAATTGTCAGGCAAATAGTAGAGATCAATAATTTATAAAATTATATTTTTTAATTATATCCAAATATATCAGTGTATTTAGATTATTTTTATTTAATTTTTAATTTTTTTCCTTCTTTCTTTAATTATTTTTGTTTACATTTTTAAAATTTTTATTTTTTTAAATTTTTTGAATTTTTTTCTTAAATTCTTTTTATTCTTTTCTTAAAATAAAAATTATAAAATAAATAAATAAAAGTATCATGATGCATCTGAATGTAACATAATAAAGAATATATGTGTTCTCAATTTTGAGCTCTTTTAATTTTAATTTTTAAGGTCCAAGAATTGATAGAGACTTTAGTTAGTTATTTTCTATTTGCAAACCGCAATCACCGGCTCAATTACAATTGCAAAACGAGAAATTATTATGCCACATTCTATTTGTGAGCCCACTCGTTTTCAAAGCTAGCATATCCTCTTTTTATTTTTGTGTATAAATTTGACATTGAATATTTTCTATTAATAATTAAATATTGTCTATTTATTTCCTTATTAAATTCTAATGCATTTACAATTATAATGAAAATTAGTTTTTTATAAGACTTCTATATTGATGATTTTCGTATCTGTAAGTGAGATTAAAATTCTTAATCACAAAAATTAATTGCCTAACAAAAATGATTATAAGAGTTCTATATTGATGATCATCAAACCTGTAACTAAGACTAAAATTATTAATCACAAAAATTAATTACCTCACACAAATGATTATGTGATTGGGGAGGTCAAAACTTTATTTTGTAAGATAATATTTTCACTTTATAAGTTTGAAGATTATTTTATATTGTGAACAATAAATTAAAATGTAAATTAAGAAAATAGTTTATTTTTATAAATTAAAACAAGTAAATGAATAATAATTTTAAATATCTCAATTAAAATTGATTACAAGGGATCGCTACTAATTAATTTATCCTCATGGTTATCATTTAATGAAATGAATTAATTTGTAGTTCATGTAAAGTTTAAAAAAATTATCCACAAAAATTAATTAATTCAATTTAATATTGTGTGAAAGAATTTTATTATTATTTTCAATATACAAATCAACCATAAATCTTTTGGATTTGTTCGGATTTTTCGTTATTGATAAATAATCTTTACGTCCTTCATAGATAGAGCATAAATGAACTTAATTTTACAAAATATATAATTATTTGTAATGATTTATTAATTTTAAATATTTAACTAGGTTATTCCAATTGTCGACTGTTTTACATTAAGCAGTCGACTGTTTATGGTTTAGGTGTTTAGGCGTTTAGGCCATGCAATTTCAAACGCAATTCGGTCAACTGTTATACATACAATAGTCGAATGTTTCGCACCCCAGCTCATCAAAATGCACACTAGCCCTCTTCTCCTCCCACATAACTTGTACGTAAGATGCAAGGGGCTAATGAAATTTTTCAAAAGAGATAGTAATAAAATAATAATAATAATAATAATAATAATATATTATAAATAATAATAAAATAACAAATTTAAAAGAATGTGAGAAAGTAAAAATAGTATAAAAGTAATATTTCTCATTACAAAAAAATAGAGATATCAGTGACTCCTATCACCTCAAACACCTTTTATTTAAATTTTGATTAATTCTTTACATCTATTCTTAAATGCAAGGTGTGTACATAAAAATTTATCTAGATGCAGCCGCCTTGCCAGGATTGCGAGGGTTTTCCTCGCAAGGGTTTTTAGCTGTGGCTTTTTTCTTTTGGTAGAGTCAGCGTAAAGTGATCAGTATCAATGTAACCAAAGACTAAAGAGAAGGGCATTGATGTCTCAGAGAGCTCTACTGATATACCAATGTAGCTCTCCTGAGTTATATTTGTCAATAGTACAAAAACTTGAATCACAGTGGATTAAGATTCCAGGAGGAACTTACTTCCCCCAAAGATGTTTTCAATAACTTAGAAAAGAAGGGCAACCTGGTATCATGCTATCTCCTATAAGTAACAAAATGCTGACAACAATAGAAAAAAGGATCACTCCACTGCTTCCCTCAATGAAAATGCCAATGGACCTTAAACTTATAACTACTGTTACAAAGGAATCAAAACTAATAAATATAAACACTCGCCAGTAGAATATGAACTCATTTTAGACAACGGGTTACAGAGTAGAAAAGAAAATATATGATTGTCACAAACTCTGTTGCAACCAGCGTTCACAAATGTACTTGATGGAAGAGTGTAGTACGAGTAGAAATAAGAGTACCATACAAGATTTAAGTGTTTAAGATAGAAGGCTTGTAGGAACTCCCTTCCAAGATACAGACATTATCTATAATGCTTATTTAAAAGAGATAATTACAGCCACCCCTTTGGAGCATAATGCAAATCGCTATTCTAAATGCAATGAATTGTTGGTCAAAAAGAAAGAATCTCATAAGGTTATACGAATTCACTGGTCGAGACTTTTAAGAGGTCAATTGCAGCTTATTACATATGGCCCTAAACACAAGTTTCAGGCTCTCCTGTCTTATTTTATCACCTTCACTGATACTAGTTGATCTAAATACTCTCAACAAAAATGATATGGTTGTCTAGAAAATCAGTTTTATCTTTAAGCTTGTTGTCTTCTATTTTTGCTTATAAAGATTATCTCAATCAGAGCTAAATGAATTAAAAACATTGAAAGCTAATGTGCCACAAGCATTTTCTTCATGCAAGGAAAAATGAACTTGTCTATAGGATCCCACTAATCAGAGTTTAAGGGTTTGATTGGGAATTTTGAAGAGTGCAGTGGAGTGATTATTAATAAAACGAAATGTAATGAGATGAAATGGAATGGAATGAGAAGAGAATAAGTGACCACTCCTTTATTTGAATTGATTGAAAGTTATTAGCGATTCTTATTGAATATTAATCTTATATATTATTTCTTTCGATCTAAAATAAGAATAAAAGTAATTTAATAAATGAGAAAAACCCAAATCTGTTAATTTAAAAATTAGAATGTGGAATGGGTTGAGATAGTATAATAATTCATCATAACTCATCCCACTTCATTACTTTAAAAAATTCAACCAATGATTTGAGTCTTTTCCGGACCCGACTCCATTCACTCAGACTCCACTCCATCTTCCCAATCAAGCACTGACTTATGGACTTGTCTCAAATGGGACAATACGTAACCTGTGATTCCAACAATTCCAAGTGTTCACAACAAGGGACAAGCTTAGCAGGGTCAGCAACATAGGATTGGGAGAAACTTGAAATTGCATTTAAACAGAATGATCACATCGATCCAAATGCTATATACAAACATCTAAGAGCTAAGGAGCTAGCTTCATAAAGCTTTAAACAACATTGCGCAAGCTTCAATAAAAACCAACTAGTAGGCAAGTGAAAAAAGTTTGCAATGAGGATCGAAATTACCAAATATATATATTACATAAATAGTATAGAACATACCAATTCGATTCAACCCGATTCCATATCAGTTCCACCCGACCCCGATGCGCCATTAGCAGTACTGGCAGTCACCCTCTTCTTCCTTTCTTCCTCGTATTCCTGGTCATCTGTTGGCAGCTCATACCTGCACACTGGGCATGAATTTCTGGAACCCAACCAGGGCACTATGCAATCCCCATGGTACTGATGCCCACAGGGCAATCTCTTTGCCACGTTTCCCACACCCACCAAATCCTTGCATATAGCGCACACCAAATCCTTATCCTCCGACACATTCTCCACCGTTGGCAATGCCTCCACCGCGGATTTCGACGCCGGTGGGGCCCCTCTCCTCCCGCCTCCATCACTCTCAGCCATGGTCAGCAGCAGAGCTTCATAATCAGCTGCATCCACGTAATCTCCCGGGTTCCCAAAAATCCGATCGGATTCCGGCACTTGAAGCCTGAGTTCTATGGAATTGTCTTCCAGACCCATCAGTATATCGGCCCAATCCAAGATCCGATTCCTTCTGCTCCTCGTGCCTGCTGCCAAATCTCTGATCCGGCTAGTCAAGTCTCTGATCCGGTTCCTCATACTCCTTCTTCGCAGATCTTCTTCGGCTTCGTCTCCACTTGGGTCGTCGTCTCCTGGTCGATCTCCATGTTCTTCGTTACCTTCGTGCTCTTCTTCCCCTTCGTCTTGGAACTCGACCACGTCATCTTCCTCCTCGCCGTCGTTGTTGTTGCTTTCCTCATCGTCATCCCACTCATCAAGCTCAACCCTGAGATAATCACCGCCCGAGGATCGATTCTGACGCGGCGGAGGGGGCACGTCGTCGTCACGCGCCGACTCAGCGAGTAGCCGGAGCACATGCAGAAACTGCGATCCAAATTGGGGATCGTCGACCAGATCAGAGGTCGCAGAAGGCGGGGTCGAAGATGGGGCAGGAATCGATTCGACGAAGCCGTGCTTGCACTCGCGGCAGAGAATGTCAGGGACGTTGGGCTGGGTTTCGACGGACACCCGTTTGTCGCAGTGGTAGCACCAGTACTGCAGCGTATCGGTTTCCGGAAAGGGTTGCTCCGGAGGCGGAGACAGAGGCTCGGCCATGAGTTTCCGATTAGTAGATAGTAAGACACGGCACGGGGGGGACCCACCTGTGTTAGCTGAGAAGTGGAGGAAGGAGCTAAGATTAGAGAGAGAGAGAGAGAGAGAGAGAGAGAGAGAGAGAGAGCGGGGAGAGGATGTTGGGTTTGCGGAGTGTATAATTAAAATTGGAAAAAAGGGTCTCAATTATTTTTATTTAATTAAGTATTTATGGGTCTTATTCCAAGATTGATTTTTTAGGATAAAACAATAAAAGAAAATTATAATATAATTTGTCAAAATTATAAGTGTAGAAAACCAAGGCTGCTAAGATTGCTTTGCTACTTGATGGGTACTTTTTTTTTAATTTAAATTCGCATTTTTCTTTAAACTTTAGAGTTTAAATTTGAATTAATAGCCTGTACAACAACAAAATTGAATAACATGCACTTCTTTTAAGAATTCCAAACTTGGGTATTTTTTTATTAATTTGATTTTGATTAAAAAAATTGAGAAAAAGCATGTTACAAGAATAAATGCCTAAAATTTTATGCTAATTTAGTAATAATTAGGTAATATAATAATAATTAATTATGATAAAAACAATTTCGTGAGACTTATAAAAAAACTTATTTGTAAGAATAAGTTAATTCCAAGTATATATAGGTACTTTTTTAATATTTAAATTTTAAATAATTTTTTATATAAAATAATCACAAAAATAAAATTATGATTTTTGAAGAGTTTTTATTTTATTATAAATTTAATGGCAATAAATTTGTGAATATCAAAATGGTTACTTTATTAAAAATTGTTTTAAATGTAAGTTTTACGTTATAAATAAATTTTAAAAAGATATTATTTTGTATAAGAGATTGACAATGAAATAAAATTATTTGATTATAAAGTCAAGTGTTGTTATTCAAAAATAAACCTTTAAAAGAAATAATTTAAATACTAAAATATATTTGATATATTATCATCTTAATCTTCTTATATTAGATGATAAAAGATATTTAATATACTTATATTTGATATTATTAATAAAGATGTTTAATGTCATATCAAATATTAAGATGCCTGAGATAACACCAATTATTTTTGGGTAAAATAACGGGCTAAACACCCAAGAAACAACATAAACCACAAAACACGACCAAGGGGCAAACATATCCTAAATCACCCGGGACTAATAAGCTAATTAAAGCCCGCGGAGGGGAGGGGAGGTGTATCACTCTCATGTATGGAAAACTATTCTCTCCAGTTTTAAATTATCTATTATTTAAGGTAATGATATAAGAATTAAAGTAATTATTAAATAATTTCAATTCTAACAAAAAATAATTATACTTAACTAAATTATCCTTATTAAAGTAACTTAAATTTTTATTACTACTCTATTGAAGATAAAAATAAATAGAAATAATGTTAAAAAAATAATAATTAATACTTTATTGGTAATGTAAAACGACAGGTAATTTGAAATAAAATTAAATTCTTAAAACGACAAATAATTTAAAACGAAGGAAGTACCAAAGTTAACCCGCCAATCAACACAGGAATTCCCACTTTTAACAGTATGTTGTATTTTGACATGCCAGTCTCTGGTAAGAAGGTGTGAGATCTTTTTCCCTAGTTGTAAATGCTTACCTCCAAAACTACGATTACCATATAAGATTTTCGCTACTATCAAAGAGTTGCTCTCCAGAATAACCTTCTTAAATCCCAGTCTCCACGCCTTTTCCAACCCCTCCAATATACCCCAAAGCTCTGCACAGAAAGCTAAAGTGGTTCTTAACCTCCTCATAACCCCAGCAACTCACTCTCCGTTCATGTCTCTTAAGATCGCCCCACACTCTGCCTCCTCGGTGTTGCCTTTCGACGTGCCATTTGAGTTTAGTTTGACCCAACCCACCTCCGGTTTCTTCCAACTCACCTGGATGGCCTCATGAGAAGAATGACCCCCTACCGCATCACCAAAATCATCACAAGACTCAATGAAAGTAAAGATCACCTTACACGGGTATGTGGGTCTACTAAAGTTATTATCAAATAAAGTGAAGTTCCGCCATTTCCAGATCATCCAAGTTATGATTGCCCACACTAACTTTCAAGGCTTTTACTCATTTCCCAAGCTTTGGGAAATGTTATTTTCAATCAACTCTGATAAGTCCCAATTAAAAAATTGAGTACCGCATAAAGGATTTCAAAAACTTATTCCAAATTTTCCAAGCATAACAGCAGTCCCGCACTGCATGAAGCACGTTCTCCTTCACCCCCTCACAAGCCACACAGTCGCCATCTAAGCCATTCCACTTGCTGTATTTCTCCATAATGAGTAAGCTGTTATGGACCTACTGCCACATAAACATTCTAATTCGTTCTAGCCCTTCCCACTTCCAAACCTTGTTCTAAAGCTCATCTTGTTACTTCCAGTTCTTTTCCATGATACACTTATAAGTGTTGGTAACAGAAAATCACCCAAACTATTTCCCAACCACAAGACACCATCCTCATCAGCGTCTAGGTCTGGGGGAATGATAGCTTGAATTTTGGCTCTGGTGTCCTCAGGGAGATATACCCCAAGTTTCACCCAATTCCAATCATCGGAAGCTAAAGTAAAGTCGGCAACATGGTCAGTCATCATTATATCCAGGATTGAAAAAGGAACCTTCTCAATTAGAATCCTCTCTCCATCCACCCAACGGTCTAACCAAAAACAAATCGATTTTCCATTACCCACACGACACACCTAATTATTGAGTAAATCCTACCAAATCTCTCTAATTGTCTTCCAAATGAAGGAGTCAACACTCTTGACCTCAATAGAAAACTTCCAGTCAATGCTTCTCCCATATTTCCCCTAAAGCACTTGCACCCACAACTCGTTAGGCCTCAACTTAATAGCACAACCTAGTTTCATAATGCAGGCTTGGTTCATGACCACTAGCATTCTCAGCCCTAGACCACCACACCGTCGCAGCATACACAAGATATCCCATTTAACATAATGTACTTTTTTAGTATGCTCATCATTGCCCCAGATAAAATTATGTTGCTGCCTTTCAATATCATGACATTGACCTTGGGATGAAGGCAGACTGCATAGCATAAGTAGGGAGTGCACCAATAACAGATCTAGCAAGAGTCACTCTACCAGCCATAGACAAATAACTCGCCTTGCACCCAGCGAGGAACTTTTGTACTTTATTAACTTTTATAAAATGATAATTGAATTTTTTTTCTTGACAATTTTTAATTGTCACACTAAATATGAGAATTTTAGATATCATAGCATATTATATCTTAATATTTAAAATATTATAATATATAAAATATTGGTGTACCAAGCAAATACAGGTGGATCCGCCTTTGATCTTAACCTTCGTATATTATATGACAAGATATATTCAATATATTTATATTTGATATACTATTAATCAAGATGCTTAATATCATTTAAGATATAAAGATGTTTGAGATGACGTCATTTTAGATTATATTTTATACCTCCCAAAATTATGGGGATATCATATGATTTCACTTTTAATTTTATTAATTTTTCTAAAATGATAATTGAATCTTTTTCTTGAGAATTTTTAATTGTCACACCAAATATGAGAGTTTTAGATATCATAATATCTTATACATTAATATTTTATACTATAATATTTTTAAAATATTATAATAAATAAAACATCGGTGTACCAAGCAAATGTGGGTGGATCCACCTCTTATCTTAACCTTCATATATTAGATGATAGGAAATATTCAATATATTTATATTTGATATACTATTAATCAAAATGTATATTGTCATTTAAGATATCAAGATGTTTGATATGACACTATTTTGGATGAAATTTTATACCTCCCAAAACTATGGAGATATTATATTATTTCACTTTTAGTTTTATTAACTTTTATAAAATGATAATTAAATATTTTTCTTGACAATTTTTAATTATCACATCAAACATGAAAATTTTAGATATCATAATATCTTAATATCTTATGCTATAATATTTAAAATATAATATACAAAATATCCAACAAAAAGTGTTGCATATTAAACATCACTCTAAAATGGCAATATTGATAAACACGACCGGATAATTATTGCTTTTAACATATTAGTATATTCACATAATTAACAGGTTATTTTGTGATTTAAGTCTCGGTTTAGGAACATTGTGGCTTTTTAAAAGTTTTATTTCCTGTACATGCTGTCAAAAAATATTATTTAAACAATCTAAAATTAATTTTATAAAATGACAGTACTGTATCACAAATCACAACTTGTGTTTTTTTTTTTTTTTCAATATAATGGTTGATATCTACATTAATTTGCATTATTTTAATAATTTTTGGTTATTATAGAATATGGTCTTGGCTATTTTGATAATGGTAGATTACTTCGCTTCTATGCAATTTCAAGGTGAACTTCTAACATTTTCAAAGTCATAGATGATATTTTGACCGGCAACAAAGTATAGTATTTTTTTTGTTTTTTACTAAAAAGATAGAAGACTTTGTTAGATAATAGAGAGTAGGAGATGTCTCCATTACCAAGAGAAATACAGGTAATAATAATCCCGAAGTATACACAACTAACAAGAAGCTCATTTGACCTTTGTTCATCCCTTAATTGCAACTAGGGTGAAGAAGATTCAACTACCTTCTAACCTGTGTGGTGCAAAGTTGACTACCAATGTCCTGAGTAGGTTTCCATGATCCTCTCTCCATGCCATCTTCTAGAATTGCGATCAATGAACTCCTTATAATGTAGATGTTGATGCATGTGTTGAGATCGAATCGGATGAATAGAGGCTAGTCGACTGGTGACGATCAAGTCAATTGTCTAGAATTATCCTATGATGGATCCTATGAAATAAAGTACTTGAGCTAGAGGCCTGGTAGGCGATACCCGAATTCCAATGGCAAGGTCAAACTAATATGAACTAGAAAAGCAATAAATGCTGAGAGTCAAAAGTCCTTCTACTTGTGGAGGAGACTATATTTATAGGAAAACTGAATGGTATACATGTAATTAAACTAAATGGTATACATGTAATTAAGCGAACCAGAAGGGTATTGATGTGCTTGCATTTAGATGGGCCATGGGCTGAAGGAATTGGGTCAATACGATAATGGGTCGAAAATATGGGTTATCTACAAAAGACATTATGCTTAGGCAACAACGTGGATGGAGACTCTGTTGGCAGTCTTCCTACCCACCTTCCACCGTGAAACCAATTCACTAAAAGTCTACAATGTCGAATGCGAAAAATAGTGAAAGCAAAATACTATTAATCTCCAACCATAGTTAATTAATAAAATATGAACTTCTTTACGAATCTTCTAATTCAATTAAAATTTTTAAGTAAAAGTTATCAAAATAGCCTTAATTAGGAACTCGTAAATAGTGCTATTTATAAGTGTCTTTTCATCAAAGATATTAACAATCTTTGAACACAGGAATAAAAATTGAATTCTTATATAATAACCACTAAATAAGCTATTATTAATAATGCCATGAAAACTAGTAAATATTCATTTATTTGTGAATTCAAAATGTGTTAAGGACCATTAATAGAAAAAAGAGTTACAATTCTAACAGAATAATCTTCCTTACTTTAAGATGAGAAAAAATTCAGCATTACGGTAGTACTAAACTCAGTGCTACCGTAATGTAAAAATGTGTTAGCTATTGTATTAAAGTGGGGCCCTGTAATACTATTTTTTTATCATAAGGCTCCATACCTTTTTACATTGCTCGTTGCTACGCAAGTGCTGAATTTTCCTCCCTTCAAGATGCTTTCATCAAACCCACGAAGGGTTTGGACCTGGTAGAGCTTGAAAAAAGTTATGTGTGTGAAAAATATTTTAACCTTTAAGAATCTGCCTAGAAAGGACCTCTGATATGTTGCACACTTGAACATTGGAAGGCACATTTAGCAAGCAAGGCAAGGTTCACTACTTTCACATCTCATAAACATATGCATCCGTCCTTCTTCCCCATTCATAAGTGCATTAATTGCAGAGATCCTTGTCCTAGGTAGAAGGAGATCTCGTGCAGTAACAAAAGGGTCATGTTATTGCACAGCTCTTGGATGAGGGGTAGGGTACTGTAGCTATAGTACCTCGTGCCCCATCCAACCCATTAGTTTCAACTAGATTTCGTGCAATAATTGCACTGAATGCTTGTCCGAGGCCGGGTTAGCATCTTGGTTTTTCCACCAAAAATCCCTCATTAGGTTGTTAAAATCATAGCAAAGTATATCATGATCATCAAGTTTAAAGATTAGCGCTTGCAACTCCAAGGTTTCCCTCTTGGATCGATTAACCAACGATGGCAGCCCAATATATTTATATGAGAATATTATGTCATCAAATATTGAACATATAATTTTATACGGGGAATATTAACATTAGCGAATGAATTTTTAGGAAGGTGGAAGATAGAGATATATTCTTAATCTAATTGGCAAGATTAGGCTTCTCCCTTCCTTTAAAGCCTTTTACCTTGATAAGGCAAGATTAAAATGCAGGTCCTTACATTCACTGCTAAAAACTTTATCAGTTAAGATAAGATAGTTAACAGCTTTCATATCCTTTATAAAGGAGCCATTCAGATGTTCTTTAAATAAAAAAATTTATAAAATGAGAAGTTAATTCTGAAAAAAGAATGTATTTTAGTAAAATGAGAAGCAGTTTTACATTTGGATATAGTAAATAAAAATGACTTTTGAATTAGAAAATGTGTTCAGCTGCAAAATTATAAAATGACTTTTATTTGATAAAATTACTGAAAATTGCATGTAAAAAGACTTTTTTATATAATGTTTGGATAAAAAATGACTTATAGTATAAAAAATGTAGAAATTATAATTTTTTGATTAAAATAAAATAATTTAGAATTAATAATTTTAATGAGTCAAAATTTTAATTTTAATTTTAAAATAATAAAATAAATATATACATGACTAAAAATAACAAATTTTAAAATAATAAAAATTTTAAAATAACAATTTTTTAAAAATATTCATAGTAAAAAACAAATGAATCAAAGAAATAATATAATTAATTACAAAAAATAATAATTTTTATATTTTTCTTCTCCTATCATCTACAATTTTTACCTTCCATAACCTTATTCTTGACCAACTTGTCCTTCCAAATAGAAAAAGAAACCAATACACATATAAGCAACAAAAGGCATTCTTTTTAAAAAAAAAATACATTTTCCTTACCCAAAAATAGAAACAAATGGGCCTGAGTCTACAGTGTGACATTACACTATGAATAAAATAAGAAATACATATAACCCATCGTTAACTAACCTATCAATCCAAATAGTGTGGCCAGATTTTGAATGCTGTATAATTTTCCATTTAAAAATAATGGGTTACTTCCTACCTCTCCGAGTTTAAATATTTTTAAAAAAAGAATTTTGTTTGTTTTTTATTTTTTATTTTTTTAATAATGACAAATTAATTATAAATCTAAAAAATTAAAAAAAAATAAACACAAAAAAAAATAAAAGAATCATGTATTTATAAAAAGTAAAAAATTTGAAGAAAAATTAATAATTAATTTGTCTTTATTCAAACATGCTGAGCAAGTAGCCTAGTCATTTTCCTTCTTTCTATTAAGGGCTCTAGTTCACCCCATTAAATCATATATGTAGAGAGGAATATCCTCTCATAAAAATCAACTACAAAATTTATCACAAAAAATGAATCAATCATCAATCAACATATAATATCATGTCGGTAATGATAGATTTTTTTTTGCAAAATTTGTAAAAATTAACTATTGTAAGAAATATATTTCTCATATGCATTCAAGCTTGAGAGCTTAGCGGGACTCTAAATTCTAACGCTCTTATTTTCTTTTCCCCTCTAA
Source organism: Ceratonia siliqua (assembly GCA_034509205.1). Lineage (NCBI taxonomy): Eukaryota > Viridiplantae > Streptophyta > Magnoliopsida > Fabales > Fabaceae > Ceratonia > Ceratonia siliqua. The sequence goes on from JASKGM010003806.1 coordinate 36,383, forward strand.
TTAAACAAGGGTATGTCCTTTTCATCACAAAGAAAGAATATTAGAAACGGAGTTCACTGACCAGATATTTCTCGCAGCACAGGAGAGAATTTGAGGTATTAAAGGTACAAATGATATTGATTATCATACACATGGCGAAACAAGGAACGGATGCAAATTGCGGAGGTGGGAGGAAAATACTGTGAAAGCATAAAACAGTTTACGAGAACAATTTAGTACTCATCAAGAAATTAATATGATACATCAAATGGGCTTGGCTTACATAAGAAAACAAGTACCAGAAGAATTGGTGGTGCCCTCACCAAATTTCCAAGGGCCTTTCTCATCAAGAAAATCCACAGCCATAGCTTCTCACAAAAAAAAAATGTCACGTGACACAAATTCAACCAAAAAAATACCATACTTCTAAGGATATTAAACATTCCAAATTATCAGTCTCAGAGAAGCACAACTGGCTCACCGACACTACCATTAAAGTTAACTTTACAGCATTCAGGAAAATGCAACCCAGCCTCATCGCAGCCAGCCTTTGTAATATGTGGGCAGGACCTCACATCCAAATATTCGAGATAATTGCATTTACCCAAAAGAATGCCTATACCTGCCACTGTGATCTTTGGACAATTATTAACCTTCAAAATCTTTAAACTCATACCAGCCTCTTCACTGCTTATAAGCTGAAAAGCAGCATCTGTCACCTCTTCGCAGCAACCAATATCCAGAGCCTCAAGGCTTCTGCACTGATTTAAAATACAGCTCATTGAAGAGTCAGAGATGTTTAAACACCAATCCATCCGTAGGTTCTTAAGATTGCTTCTACAAGCAGTAGCCAGCGACTTTATTGCGTCATCAGAGACATCCCGACAACCACCAATGATTAAAGTCTCAAGATTATTACAGAATTTGGCCAAGGATATTATAGTTTCATCCCCAATTTTATAGCAATCTAACAATTTAAGTGTCTTGAGAGAAGACGAACATGCCCTAGAAACACAAGAAACCCCAACATCACCAACATTACTGCATTTGTTGATGTCTAAAAACTTGATCTGTTTACAACCACTTCCAAGGTTTGTCAATCCATTGTCAGTAATATTTGTGCACCCTTGCAATCCCAACTCTTCTAAATCATGACAGTTCTTGGAGAGAGCATCTAATATACCATCTGTAACAAATCTGCATCCAGCCATATGCAATATCCGTAGGTCACAACAGCCCTTGGCAACAGCCGACAATCCTTTGTCTGTCAGCTTTCTGCAGTAGGATACATCCAAGGACTGCAATATTGAAAGACCCTCGCCAATTGCCACCATTCCAACATCTGTGATTCCTGTATATTAACACACAATAAAATGCCCTGTCAATCTCATTTTGAATTTTAAAGTCAATGAATTAGATAGTAAGCCAAAAACTTGAAAAGGTGAAAGCAATCAGTTATCAATAAAATTTTAAAACATAAAACTTTATATAATAACACCACAACAGCCTAAAAGCTAAATTTCTCCTTTTATTGGTCTCTCCCTCTGCATTTACAACTGCAAACCCAGAGAGGAAGTTGGAAAAGGTATTATTTCACCCTTTAGAGTACCACAGTGACAGCATTGGATCTATGCTTGTGAGCAAAAGCATCTGTGAAAGTAAATTCATACAGCAAAACAAGATAAGCTCATACACTTAGAGAGTTCAACACCTTTTAAACCAAGAGCCCACTGTTTGAGGGTTACAAGTCTTCTTGTTAGATGAGTAGATGTAAAAAATCTATATGAATTCCTACCCTGAAAACTTAACTTCAGAAATTCAAAGAAACTGCATTAATAGGCATCATACTAGAACTAGAGAGATGGTTTCTACCCAGAGAATGAAACCCATTAATTGTTGAACGAAGACTAAAACCACTTCTCATTAAAATTCCAATTACCACAAACTAAAGAGTAAATTCAGGCAATGCTCAAGCTCTACTAGCAATAGATACCAATGCCAACATTTTGATCGTCAATTTTCACCAATAACTGACATAGCACCATATAGAAAAGCCAAATAACCGGAGTTGAACAGAGCCCAGTTCAGGAGTTCCGCATAAGCCACACAACAACAGGTACAAAAATGAACCCACCTTTACAATTATGCAAATTAAGCACCCTCAAGCATCTGAACCCATTGGCGATAACAGAGAGGTCGGAATCGGAGACCCCAGGATAGAAGGAGCGAGAAGCTGACTGAGAGAGATCCAACTCAACCAAGCGGATGAACCTCGCGGCCATTCTGCGGAGCATGTGGGGCCCAGCACGAGCAGCAAGCTTCTTCCTCTCGCTGCTCTGCAACCGAAGCCATCTCTTGCAAACCAACCCAAAGATCTCCTTATCCTTGTCGCTCTCGAGTCTCGCTAGGATGGAACGGAGCTCATCGTCCGTCAAAGTGTCGTTTATGCAGGCTGTGGAGTCCGAAACAGCACCGATCGAAGTCATTGATGCAGCGAAAACCCTAACCCTAACCCCTAACCCCAAATTTGGGGGCTAATTGCAGGGAGAGATTAGCACCAGAAACGAAGTTTAATTAAGAAACAAAAGATGCTAATATCCCTGCGTCCTCGGAGCTGAACTCTGGTACTAATACTGATGCTGGCTGGCTGGTTATGCGTAGAGTGGAGATAAAGCTCCCGACTGTGAATATACCAAAATAACCCTAGTTGACCAGAAGCATACCTTTTGTTAAGGGGTGCTTCCGACCCAAGGGAAAAATTTTCTTTTGTTTTCATGCTTTATGCCTTTGTTGGGGTGAGAAATAGTCGTATAATTGATTGATGCTGAGATGTCATATTCGAATTTGTTGGTTGAAATATTCCCTTATCAATAAATATTTGCTTTATCATTCACTCACACTAACAAAAATAAAATTTAAATTTACTATTAAATTAATTTTTTACAAATTTCATTGTTAAATTAAAAAAAAGTAAAATATTCTCATATTTTATAAAAGATAATTTAATTACACAACTTTGTTCAAAAATTTACTCAACTCTCCTTTATAAATTAAAAATTAATTACAATTAAATTTTATTTTTTAATGATATAAAAATTAATCATTATCTTTTGTTTAAATATTTTTTTAAATTATATAATTAAAATATCATTAATATTATATAATACAACCAAAAATATTTTTTCTTTCTTTATTTTATTTTAATTTTTTTATATTTTAAAAATATAGTTACTTAAAAAAATATTTTAAAAATATCATTACTTAAAAATTTATTTTTTTCTTTTATAAGAATATTATAACTTAAAAATTACTTTTAAATATAATTACTTCAAATTTTTTATTTATTTTTGTTTTAAAATATCACTGTTTAGAAAATATTTTTTTAATTTTAAAAATATGATGACTTGAAAAAAATTGTTTTTTATTTTAAAAATATCATTAATTAAATTTTCCTTTTTTTGTTTTTAAATATAATTACTTAAAAAATTACTTTTTATATTTTAAAAATAAAATTATTTGAAAAATAATTTTTTGTTTTAAGAATATTACTTGAAAAAAATTTCCTTTTTTTAAATTTTTTTTATTTTAAAAATATCATTACTCGAATTTTTTTTAAAAAATATATAATTACTTGAAAAATTTTAATTTTTAAAAAATATATTTACTAGAAAAAGGTTTCTTTTTTTAAATTTAATAATATCATTACTTAAGAAAAAAATTATTTTGTTTTAAAAGTATCATTACTTGAAAAAAAAATTCTTTTTTTTTGTTTTAAAAGTACCATTATTTGAAACTATTCGTTATTCGTCGTCTTGCTGAGTAAAACTTCTAACTGTTCATTGCCTTGATGAGTGAGTGAGTATTTTAAGTAAATATAATTTTGTCATTTTAATTTGTAATATTAGTTTTTTTAAATGAATCTAAATAGATTCTTAACATAGTTAGATTAAGTGATGTCATGTATAAGTTTTTAAAATAAAGAAGAGGAGGACTATGTAATTAAGTAATCTTTCAAATGAGTAAATGTATTTTACTCTTAATTATCATCAATGAATCAACATAGAAAATAACCCATCTTATTGTAATACCAATACTCACAAAATATTTATGATATTGAAAAAAGCACATATTTTAATATTATTTAGATTTTTTTATAGGAATATAATTTAAAATATTATCATATAATAAACTTTTCCAATGTAAGGAAATATCAATTACTTAACTAACATTTTTTAATTTTATTAAACTATATCAATGTGATCATTAGTTTTAATTTGATAGTTAAATTCATAAAAATTATATTTTATGAAAAAAATTAGATTAGGTAAGTTTCAATCCAGTATATTTATATTAATATTAATGTGTATGCCAATTCATTTTTTAATATTTAAAAAAATTAAAATATAAAATAATTATTTTTTTGAATAAGTTTTATTAATTATTATTTTATTTTTTATTTTTAAAATAAAAATAACAGGTATTTTCAAAATTTAAACCAACTATATTTAATTATATGTTTTATATTTAAGGCTTAAAAATTTATCTAACCATTTATTATGAGTTCAAGATACCAAAGATCTTTAAATTATATATATATATAAAGGGAATAATGTTCTAGTGGCATATCCTTGTCCTAGTAGAGTTATTATTTGGGTCGTTTAAAGGTGCCTTTCATGCCTAATCAATCACTGCATTCTCATTTTCTATTATTTAATTAACCACTGCTTTCACTTGCTTTTTTTATTTTTTGTCTTTTTTCTTCTTGTTTAGAGTTCTCCACCATTTGCTTTTCAATCTTCTCACATTGCCTTGAAGCACTCACTCTCTTTTGCTCCGTTGCTTTCAAAAGTGACATTCACATATCCTACATCTTCGTATCCTTTTCTTTCAACTGCGTCCCCATTCATTCATGGATGGGATCCAAAATAAAAATAAATTTTAATATTAAGATTAAATAACTTTTAAATTATAAATTATAAAATAAATTAATAATATATTAAAGAAAATTTAAATTAGGAGTATTCCTTCCTATCATATTATATTAAATTAATAAAGATTGAAAAAAGATTTTTTTTGAGTTTATTCTTTTGAAAAAAGATAGGTCAATACAATAGGGAGCTATTTAAACAAATATATATATATATATACACACACACACACACACAAATTTGTAGGAGGTAAGTCAGGGCCATGCTTGCCTCCACTCCATGCATTCCTATATCCCATCACTCCATGAATCACGATTTTTTTATGTTCGAAGATATTATAATACTATTATATGTAAAAAAAAGTAAGTTTAATATAGTTTAAATCATAATTTTTGTTCCTTAACTTTTCTTTTTAAGTTTCAAATGTTGGAGGTAATAGTGGAGTGGACTACACCATTATATAGATATGCAGCTTGGCCAAAATCCTTTAGGATCCAGTTGCACCACATTTTAACACAAGAGTCCCCACACCACAATCCAGATGGTTACAAGGACGGACTAAACTTATCATTTAAATATGTGGTCAATGGTTTGATTCATTGAGACATCCACTTTGGTGATAAATACACAATTAGTGCATTTATCTTAGGTGTAGGGATCATTGTATTAAAATGTAGTGCAATTGGGCCTAAAAGGGTTTTAGCCGAGTCGCATGTCTATATGGTAATTAGTTCACTCCATCGTTATCTCCAACAAAAAAAGGTCACCTCAAACAAATGCAATAATTGTGTATGTTTAGTATGTCCTTACGAATATATGGGCCTACTTTCAATTAGTTAACTTTTTTTTATTTCATTGATGTCCTATAATTTATAAAATATAGTCATATTTATCTCTAAATCTAAATATGTTAATATTATTAACAGAAAAAATTGATGTAACATCTTGGTGGCAAAATTGAAATTATGTGGTATTTTTCTTTGTTGAGTCACGGATCCAAATCCCGTAAAGTTGGGGCACAACTTCACCGTGCGCAGTTACATTGTGGTCATCCATCGCATGTTGGACGGCCATGATGCATCTCCAAAATTTTTGCTCACGTGCGTGTCTTGAGAGAGTTTTTTTCTCTCTCATAGTGTGCTGGACGGTCATGATTATTTCAACTGGACTCTGTGCAATTGGGGTGAACTGCACTAGATCCATCCTCATTCTTGAGTCACCCAATCCCCTTTTTCTTTTCTCTATGTGTCTCAAGACAAAGAAATGAAAGGGTGGCAGTAGCAGTTTTGGTGGTTAGGCAACGATGCTGGTGTCGTGGTGTGGGATGGCATTCTCTTTGGGTGAGTATGCAAGGAGGTGAGGTATCTGACGGTGGCTTCAAAAGAGAAAGGAGAAAGAGAGAGGTCGAGTCCTTTGGGACTAAGAGAACATTTCTAACACTACCATAGTATAGTACTACTATCATTATTTTGCCAAATATTCAACTTTTAAATTTTGATTGAATTAATTATTAAAATTTAATAAATATTTACTTATATGTAAAAATGTTAATGGCTGTAGTATCAACTTTTTCAACACTACCATAAAACTAGAATTATTTTCCCAAGTACAAAATTTCGTTTTGTTTCATCGAAACCTACGAAATTTTTCGATTTCGCAAATGACCAAAACGAAATAGCAAACCAATACCGAAAATCAAACATTTCCAAGAAAAAATCAAAGAATCGATAACTTTCGACCGAAATATAAAAATTTCAATGAGTTCATACAAAATGAACGAAACAAACATAACAAATTTTTCTCAAATTTTTCAAGGATTCTTTGATTTTAGAAACCAATTTTTCCAGAGCAAAATACCAAAACCATTAGAAATCAGAATCTAAGTTGAGATTGAAAAACTAACCTTACCTTACTCGATTCCAGATCCAACCATTCTCCTTTTGATCGAGTCCCTATATTCACAAAAACCCTTATTTTCGTGAAGGATTATTCCTCTAGATCAGCTCTCACCACTCGCATAACCAAGTGCAGAGCACAGTTGCAGAATGAAGGAGCAGAGCAACAATGGAAGATGTCGAAGGTCTAAGTGAACAGTCTCAGGAGTTATACTTATCTAATCGAAATTTGAAACTTTTCTCTTTTTTCTCTTAAAAAGACTCTCTTCTTTTAAAAAAAGTTAAAACACGTGGATGGTGGATATTTCTTCCTACTTCACCAACAGTTCGGTACAGTAATAGGATTTGAATTTTCAATACTAGTAGAAAAGTTTATAAGGAAACTTATATAAAAACATATAAAAATAATTTATTAATATTTTTTAAAATTAAATAAATTTCATAAATTTGCCAATAAAATCATATCCACTAAAAAAATAATTTCATATACATTTATTGTAAACACCTAATTTTGCCCAAATGTTTAAATTAATTCTCAAGATAAATTAAATAGCAAAAAAAAAATAATAATAATAATAACAAAATAATAATAATAATAAAAAAGGACATAAAAAGAATGTTAAATAAATTTAAAAAAAACAGACCAGATCCAGTCCAAACTAAAAAAAGAGCGGCAAAATGCCCAAAAACCGGATCAAAAAAGGGAGGTCCAGAAACTAAGTAGAGAAAAGGCCCAAAACGGAAAAAAAAAAAAGGAAGCCCACTAGTCAACCCAACCCAATGCTCCTACCTGGATCCGTCCACCCGCCTATCAGTCCGTAACCCGGGTCCTCAAATCCCTAAACCCCCAATTCCCATTTTCCCTGCAGCTTCCTCAGTTTCCTTCCACGCAGTTTGCAGCCAATCGAATCCCCAATCCTCGGCTGTAACTCCCCTCCTCATGCCACGATGCTCGCCGTCCATTTCCCCCTGAAATCTCGGCCATTTACCTAGCCCCGCAGCCTTCGTCTCCGTTTTTCCTTTCTCTATTTTACACCATTCTTTCGTCTCTGATGAAGCGCCGCGATTTTGTCTCAATTTCTTCACTAAACCATTGACAAAATGTTTCCTTTTCACCTTCAAAAAGGAAGTAAATCGGACACCGAGGGAAGTTAGGGAGATTTGGCTCAAATCATGTCGTGGGGAAGAGACCCAGAATCCGGGACTTTGATTTCAACGTTCAGCTATAAAACGAATACGAACCGAGAGAAAGAGGAGAGGTCGAGGCTAATATTCGAGAAGAGAAGACGAGATCGAGAGGGGATTCTGAAATCAGAAAAAGGATAGTGAGTGCATCTATAAGGTTCTTCAAGGGAAGAAACTGCTTTGTGACTCAGGAAGGTACACTGCTTT
>JASKGM010003838.1:0-12096 GCA_034509205.1 Ceratonia siliqua
TTCATATTTTTGTTATTTGTGAGACATCATTAAAAACACTTTTGTAATATAAGGGGCGTGAAACCTTAGAGCTAACACAAATGAATGAATTTTAACTTTTTTAAGAAGTTAAAGGAGTTACATTGCACCCAATTTTCCAAAATTCATCCATTTTGGGTTAGTTGTTTTTATCAGTTATAATGTGCTTGATTAGTATTGGTTTTTGATGGTCAAAAAATGACTACTGACGAGTTCTATAGTGCCCAGAGACAGCAATTGGTGTTTGCTTATGGCCATATCGTCATTATTTATAAGGACCACTTATCTTATAAGTTTTATTTTATATACAATTTAAATTATGAATACTAAATATTGCATCTTGGATTACCTCCCAATAAGGAAAAAAATTCACCGTAAAAATGGAGATTTATAGTCAAGCACTTGTATCTCTTCTATAGCTTTTTTCTTTTATTCTGAACTAATGTGCTTACTCAACAATAGATGTAAAAATAAGTCAGATTAGATCAAGCTTTATTTAAAATAGGTCAGGCTTACAAGACAAAGTTATAATATGAACTTGGCCTATTGGTCTACTATAGGCTAAAAAATATGTCTGACCTGTTTATAAAATCTGATAAACCTGACTTATCTTATTTAGGCCTATTAAAAAAGATGTTAAAATTAGACCTTGACCTATCAACTCAAAAATAAACTTTGACTATGTCAATGCCTATTTTTAAGAGTTTTAGTTGTAAACAAAATATTTTAAATATATAAAATATATATATATATATATATTATAAAAAATAATATACGCTGGTCTATAGATTTAAAAGACTATTTAATTAAATATGCTTATATAAAGGCATTGACTTATCTTAAATTGTTAAATAAATCAAGTCAAGTCAAACCTATAATAGACTAGACTATAAGATTTTAATAGACTACCTAATCTACTTCCACTCTTACTCAATAACGACCAACTCCTCAAACAAAATTTCATTACCGTTAGAAACTTGGAATAAATTGTTGGGGGGCTCGCACAAAAAATAAAAAAAGAGAAGAAGAGGTAAACAATTGCAGAAATAGAAACAAAAAGTGTAGATATGATAGAATGATAATAAAACAATTAGTACAACGACACAAGATAAAGAGTATTTGATTATCGTATCTGGAAAAGACTGCATTCTTTGAACATGATCGAAATGGAGTATGGGAGTGTGTCCCTTTTATTACAAAAGCATAAAATTATAGTTTCTTTGTGACGATGGTAGGGTAGATTTGAAACTTACAAACACAAGGATCTAGTTAAAATTTGAAAATCTATTTAGAAAATACTGTACTGTGAACAATAACAGTAAGAAAAAACTCCCCAAAATTTGTCTTAATATTCTAAATAATAATCCCGTTACAGAGGGACCAATTCTTGATATAGAATAACCCACACACAATTACTAAAATACCCTCCATGAAACAACATAATTACTTAAAGAGAAAACAACAGAAATAACAACAATAAATAACACTAACACCCCAAACAAATACATAAAAACATAAGGACCCTACTACATTCTGGCAGCACGTTTGAACATTCATATAGGAATGAATACTCATTGATATCTATTCTACATCACTTTGAATACAAGCAATATTGGTGTACCCTAATTTTAAAGAAAACTTCCATGAACTTTAACATCAATCACAAGATCAGACTATATAAGGTAAAATAGAAAGCTTTTTTACCCCAAAAAAAAAGCTTTTAAGAACTTTATAAATATTACAAAATCACACTGGATCAAGAAAGACATACATATTTATTAGAAATATAGGAAACCTAAAATTATATACTTAATGAATAATCCAGAGCAAAACTGTAAAAAAAAGAGAGAGAATCTACTTAAAAAAAAATAAGTAAGAGTGATGTATAAATATCATTATTAAAAAAAATACATAATTACTTATTTTTTGGGTCAAAAAAGTCCAGCAAAATCACTAAAAGGCCCAAAATCTCATCTTTATATGGCCAGTCTTGCATTTAACCCGGGGTCCATTTGAGCTCGCCCAGCTTGAGCTCCCAAATTCCCAATTCTTGGTTGGGCTTACGCTTAGCCCAATTCAACTTGTCGTGAATTATATTGAGAAAAGGTTTTCCATGCAAACCTCAGCTAGTCAGGTCCCACGCATGCACACGCGAGCCACAGAGAAAGAGAGATAAATTTGAAAAGGGTAGAAATGAACCCGCCAAAAGTTGGAAAGAGAGAGAGCGCTTCTGAAACAATGTCATTGTCACCATTTCCGAGTTCGCAAGAACGAACAGTTGCTTCTGCTCTGCTTCTTCTCTGTATTACGCCTCCATCTTCCACTCCCTCGCTTTCTCCTCTAAGGTGACAATTTTTTCTTGCATTTCGCGCCCTCACTTCATTTTGATCGTCTCTGTTTCGTGTTTTCGTATTTTGTTTGCTACGCAGGTTCGATTTTGATCCGAAAGATTCGATCCCAGAGAGAAGCAGAAGAAAGATTTTCGGAGAGAGCTTCGTATCGAGCGCTTCCAAGTCGTCCTCTTCGTCGCTCGACGACGATGATGGTTCGCCTGAGCGTATCAGAGAGCGTAGGATCAGGTTCTTCTCTGCTGTCACTCGTTACCGTCAGATGAAGCCCAAGGTCCTTCACTTTCCTCTCAGACTTATTTTTGTTGCTTTGATTAAATTCCGCTTAATTCTCTGTTCTGATCCATTCTCTCTGTATTTTGAAGATCCTGCATCTGTTCGGATAAGTATAACTAATTTCTTGAATGATCTGATTTTCAAATTCCGTCCTTACTGAACAATCATGATCAGCTTCATCTTTCACGTGATTCAATGCTTTTTACTTTTTCTGTACTTAAATTCATTTAAGTAATCACTTGCTTTTATTTTGAATTAATATATTTTCTGAGATTTAGTTGGTTCTGTTGCAGATTTTTTTTCTATATGCATTACTTGAATTTGCCTGCTGTAAGATCATTTTATTAATTTGAACGTAACCTTACTTCTTGATTTTCTTCAATATTCTCAAATTAAATTTGTGTTTCTAATATAATCGAATACATCTTTCCTTCCACGATTTATTTGTCAGATACTGGGAAATTTTTCTACTGTTTGATTGGATTCGATACACTGAATATCTGGAAATTTGACCTTCAAAAAACAGATGAACAATTAATGGTTGGAAGTTTGAACTAGTTTGCAATCTTTTCATATATGTGTAAACTGAGAATCTTTGAATTATCAAAAGATTGTGAGGAAGAGTCGCTCGAAGATCATATGGGCCGGCGCCTCCAGCGACCCGAAACCAAACACCGGCGTGGCATCAAATATATCCGCTGGTTCCGCCTCCGCAGAGGCTTCCTCCAGCTGTTTGACAAGCAGTTCCAGCGGGAACTCTAGCGGGCGAAGCTTGCGCTACATTAACCGAGCCAGACGTGGGAAAATACTTGGGACGGGGAAATTACGGGATCAGGCGCAGCATGCAAAGCAAAACAACGTTGTTGGCTCGACTTATTTGCGCCGCCGAGCTGAAGCCATTCTGAAGTTGCTCTCTGGCGGAGGTTCTTCTGAAGTGAGGATCCGCCAACTCCTCGGTGACAGCCCTGACACCAGCAAAGCTCTCCGAATGTAATTTCTCTCTCTCCTCGCTCTCTTACACATTCACACAAGCATACATAGCTGCATCTAGCCACGTGACATGCGGCATGTGCCATGCACGTAAATGACAATAAATTACATGATTCAGTTTGGCTATTTTCATTTTAAAAAAAAAAAAAAGAAGCACGGTTTGGACCTGAAATTTCATCATAACCTTCAAGTTTTTTTTTTTTTCAGAATTAGTGAATTATGGAACTAGTTTTTTAAATGAACACAGGACTGTCCATGCTATTATGCAATGCACATACAATTTTTAGATAGAATTGATTTGTAAACTTTTTTATAAATCAAGTCAATAACAGACTTCTACTTGAGAATTGTCTAATTTCTTTAAGGATCTACTCGGCATAAACTATTACCGTTGATGATTTTTTTAAAAAAACTCTCTATGGGAAGAATGAGTACAATATATGATTTTGTGAAGGTTGTTGAGGCAGGGTGCGGTGAAAAGATCAGGATCCGGTGGGCGTCACGACCCGTATATTTACACGGTATGTATATAATACACCAATTAAATTTTAAACTGTTTTCTTTAACCAATGATAAGCTATAGATTGCTCCATGATTAATATTTCTAACCTCAGGACAATTCACTTTCTCGTTCGTCTTTTGTAAATTTGTTTGGCAGATAGCTGAACAAGGTTGTCATAATTAGCTAGACGGTAGCGGCTTACATATATTATACACACATAGCCAAAGAGTTATCCATATGACCATATATCTGTGAAGATTCAGGTACCCCCATACCATAGGAAAAATTTCATATATAAATGTAAATGAAGGAAAAGAAAAAGAATTACAGGTTTCTTGTGTCTATGTAGACTGTAGAGAATAGAACTCAACAGCCTCTAAAACATATTGGTTCAGTTTTCGCTATGTCAAGTACATATGAAAATAAAAGGATGAAAATGTTAAGAGTTCTGGTGCACACGAACACATACGAGAGAAATTAGTGACTCTACCAAACGTCGTCATATACAGAGAACTGGTGCACTCCTCTTAACTCTTAAGATGCCCACAAACAAGATAATTATTGGAGCAGTGCTTCGCTTTGTGCCTTTTTTTCTCCATTTAATCTCTCTGCCTTCTGAATGATTTACCTTTTAGTATCCTTGCTGGTGCTGATGAACTATCATAACTGATTTAACTGAACTATCACATTAGATTTGTAAATGGTAATTAACGAATAATCCACTCAAAGTTGAAGAATTCGTGTTAGTTTTATTCAATGTTGTTAGTCATACATTCTTCTAAATATTTACCGAAAGAATTTTTTATAACTTATTTGTCAAAAACTTTTCCAATCTTTCCCAAATAATCTATGGTAATTTTTTTAAACCGACAAAATAGGTTAAAAGGATATTTTTGTCTATTTTTGACAACTTATATCTTGAAATCAATAAAAATATAAAATTTTCATGTAGTGTGATTCCAAATTAGTCAACTCAATGAACGCATGCATTATATTAAATACATCACATATATAGGTAGATAAAAGAAATAATATGATATCAAATTATCTCTAGTGTACAAGAAAGCATGTATGATAATAATAAGATAATAACAAGTGTATCAAGAATCACGAAATTGAATTTGAAGTTAAAAAAAATTATTTATGAAAAAAATTTGTAAAGTTGATTTTGAGGCTTAGTCAAAGAGTGGAGATCAATATCCCGTCTAAAGATAGTTCGAAAAAAAACTGCCTTTGTAAATTATTGAGAATTTTAATATTTTTTTTCAGAGGATTTGAATGTGAAAGTGTTAATATTTTTCATCACAAGGATATGAGGTGTAAGGTGTTTTCTGTTGTTTGTGAAGGTTTCTGTGAGACATTTTTTAGTTCCTTCAAATCTTGTTTGATGATTTTTTTTTTTCCAAGTTTGCAAATGCCTTTTTTTTTTGTGGTAGTTGCGTTTTATGTAAATTATTCAATTATTTTTAGCTTGGCTTTTTTGTTAATATTCAAGTAACTATATTATTAGTTATATGAAATGTTCTAAATCTATCATAACATATTACCTTCATATATTTAAATATTAGAGCAATAATGACATTCACGTTAATTATTTGCCATACAAATACCCTACTAGAGTCTAGTACTTTAGTTGATAAGTGTTACACAAATACATATATTATGGTCACAAGATGCTTTAGTGATAATACAATAAATTATAAAAAAATTAAACAGCACATTTTAAATAGGGAGGCACATTTTAAATAGGAGAACACTCCCTTACGCGAAGAATTTTATAATTATTTTTATTATTTTTATTTTTTAATAATAATGATTTATTTGTTATGTTATATAAAATTTTTAAAATTTTTTAACTTATAAATGAATAGAAAAAATTTATGAATGAATAATATAAGGAATATAAAAAATTTTTAAAAAAATATATGATATAAAAATAATTAATTAATATTAAAAAATTTAAGATAAAAAATTAAAAAAAAACAGAAAAAAAAGAATCGATAGCCACTCCCTTTAAATAGGGGCTTACTACCGGGACAATAGGGTAACTTAAATAAAATTAAAAATATATATTTTTAATTTTTTAATAATAATAAATTAATTATAAATTAAAAATAAAAAGAATAAAATAAAAAAATAAAACAGAATTATACATTTAAAAAAAATAAAAAGTTTGAAGAAAAAGTAAAAAATATTTTAAAAATAAATAAAAATTATAAATAATAAAAAAAATAAAAAAATATGATAACTTAGTCCTCAGCTTTTAAATAACTTAAGGCTTAAGTGATATTCACATGTTTATTTTTTAAAAGATTTAGATATAAAATATCAAAGAATGGTTAGGTGATTAAACAAATGACATAAGAATTAAATAACATATTTCAAATCAAAAGAGAATAAACTCATCAAATCATATAGAGATATATCCTAAAAGGAAATGGTCATTTGGTCATAGCGGTTGTTTGGCACATGAATCCTGCGGTCAAGGCAGCATATACTGGAACCATGTTTATCAAAAACTAAAATACAATAAAAGACTACGGATCTGGAAGGGCTGTAATTAACTAATGACTTAGGTCGTTATGGATGTTTTAAGGACTCATTCTCGTTGCTTTTACCCTATACTTCTCTTTTACACTTTTCTCAAACATACCTTAATATTTCCAACAACGAAAAAAGAAAATGTGTGTCAAAAGAAGGCCCAAACAATGGTTTTAACAGTTTGACCATATGACCCTTCGTGCAGTAAGATATATATGATCTATATTTGATCCAAATGACACAGGGATGCAACTTCCAGTTTCATAACATCCTGTAAAAAATTACAATGCCATTTATCAAGTTCCACAAGAAACTATTAATATCTTTGTGCCCATTTAAACTGTCACTTTGGACTTCAACTAAATCAAACAGCACTTACCATGTCAATGAACTGAGGAGAGGTACCATTTTGTCCAGCTGATATGACACAGCTCCGTATTTAATCTTTAGTATGCTTTCACCAAAATAATTGAGTTGAGGAGGTTTCAAATATGGAGGATCCAATTTGCTACAACTTCATCTGACCCGAAAGTCCTTTAAATGAACCATAAAGAGGCTGTGATCTTCTAAAACGGAAAATATCATCTATTATAGCTAAGCGTGGATTTGAAGTTTCTGCTTTGTACTCCGAAGAATGGAGGTTCCCATATACTCCTACACTTAATATCTTCTTTCGAGGAGCACCGGCTTTGATATATTCATTGAAGAAATCTATAAGTTCTTGAAGAGTGAGCTGCCTTAATTCTGCAACCTGTACCAAAACCACTCAATAGAATCACCACTTCTAGTCAACCCCATCCAGCTTAAATCCTAGAGAGACCTTTTCCTCTAATGGGCATTCCGTTTCCTTTATTTATAGAGGAAGGGGGAGGGGGGGAGTAGCAAAAAGAGGGAGAAAAGGGGAAAATAATACAGAAAAAATAAAAGCACAAATTAAAGCTTGAAACCATACCTCGAAGTCTCTCCTATCAAACTTCAAAGTTCCATCATTAATCTCTCGCCAGT
Organism: Ceratonia siliqua; assembly: GCA_034509205.1. Lineage (NCBI taxonomy): Eukaryota > Viridiplantae > Streptophyta > Magnoliopsida > Fabales > Fabaceae > Ceratonia > Ceratonia siliqua. Next base: position 7,681 of record JASKGM010003838.1, read on the forward strand.
AAAATGCTGACTCTTCCCTTAGGTTCTTGTGTCTCTCAAGCTTCATGTCTATCAATGCATTTACATTGCTCTGAACACAAAGCAGTTCAGAAGTCAATCGTATATTTGTATTTAAAACACAATCATCATTCATTGAAGGTTCAGTTGAAAAAACACAGAAGATTCAACTTATAAGATCTATCAACTATATACATATATCAGAAATGGCCTTATTACATTTAACTGATTTTAACAATATCAGACAAATTACTTGTTAGTCTACATGCGTTGTACAGTCAGCGAATTATTTTCCTTGTAATTAGTCTAATTTGTCTCCTGTAATTAGTCTAAATTGTCTCCTGTAATTACCCTGATTTATTTGTTTTTATAGGGCTATTATTATGTAATTATATGGCTGTAATTAGGAAAGATTTTAGGCCAATTTTGTAGGCTATTTAGGATTATTTGACTATATATGTAATATTGATCATCTGTTTTGAGGCATTGAAATCAATACCTGAAATAGTGTCATTACTCACGTCTAGGTAGTCCTAAATTCAACTTATACTCATCAGGCCGACCATGTTGATTTGAACACTGGAAAATTAACCATAAGAGAATAGCAATATTTCCAGGCAGAAGAGTTTTTTGATGCTTCAATGCTTACTATTCAAGAAAAATTCATTCACTCAACATTCAGTATTAATGTTTCAGCCACAAAAGTGAAAGACATGCAAGTTTTGCTTCAGTGAGCTGAAAAGTGGTCCCCTCTTTAATGCTTAATGTTTAGGAATGTCATGGTGCTTGTATTGACCCCCTCTTTCCTCAAAGATGATGCACATAAACTCCAGAACTCTACGTGCACATCAAATGAACTTCATTACCTACTTTCACAAATGAGACTAATTTTCCTACTTGTGGATATCCTTTATCATGTACGTGATCCAAGATTGTTTCACACTTTCAGTGGCAGTTAATTCAGAACTCACATACAAGGAGTAGCTATGGTATGTCTAATTAAAATATGGAAAACAAGAAACATTGTTGCTTCAATGATGATTAGGGTATAATTAAAAATGTCCAAGTACTAGCAAAAGACTAAATAAAATATCATTTGAACTAATTATCAGACCTTGAATTCATCAATAGTTATCTCAAGAAGTTTGGTCTCAAACATCTTGAGAAATGCGTCAACCCTCTCCTCAATGTTTCCAGGAGCCTGTGAATCAAGCCGAGTACTAGTATCAATTGACAGACATGAAGTATAAATTTTCAGAGATTAGTTCCAAATACCTTTACAGTGGATTGGATGACAAATTGTACTCCCCGTATACCTGAATCATTCCTACACAAGTTCACAAATAAAGTTAACAACAAGGTGCAATTTTTCCATGCTGAGTACAGATACCAGGGACACTACAGTCAACCACACCTCTGCATGAGCACTGTAATGTACCCAAGCTGCTCAACTGATCGAAGTTGGTGAAAGGCTGGTTGCTTTGCAATAAGGGCGAAAAGCTGAAGTTTAACATTCAGCTTAAAGTCATCTCGACCAACCTACAGATTGATCAACAGGGTTACATGAAAAAACAGTCTAAAAAATACAGCTCCAAAAAATTTATCCAATCAAATGAACAGACCAAAAGGTTGGGAAAAAACACATCTAAGTAAGTAAATATACATATAAGAAAGAAAGCACTTCAGTAGCTTGCAAAATAATAAAAACTATATATAAGATACAAAATTCTTTGCATGCCGAGGTATTGAAGCACATAAGTATTTTTGTCATAAGGAAAGGAGAGTTATTGCTTTAACACAAACATTAGTGTGTACATATAAATAGTCATGGAACATCAAAATATTCAGATTTACAAACAATGACTCAAGGAGTACTTCCAAGCAGTGCACACACATTGTTGTGAACAAACATACAATCATTCCAGCACAGCTGAAGTTAAGTTCTTCAATACGAAAGATGCAATGAGCAACAGGGTAGTGAGCAATGAATACACTGACCGCTGTAGCTATCTCACAGCAGACAGCAATAAAATCTTACCGTGTGGCTCCATCAGGGACATTTGAGAAGCACCAAGGAAATGTTTTCTTTCGAGTCATTTATGGCATTTCAAGTTTTATAGGACCTAAGTATAATGATTAAAATGAAATTTTTATGAAATTCATAAACCAAACATACTCATGGATAAATGCAACCTAAACTGGACAACCAAAAGAGCCAGATATAAATGTTAGACAGCCATCTTTTACAGACAAGCAAATTGACCTGTATATAGTGCACAAGAGCAGAATTCTCATCATTGGGATTAAGACATTCCGAAGGGTAGAAGTAATTCATGCCATTTTCGAGCTTAACAACCCGATTTGTCAAATGCTGAGATGAGAATAAAGGTTGGCATAGAGGGTTTGAACACTTAAAGAGAGCATCTTCTATGTGCCTAATCATTGACTCTGCTTCATTGCTTTCAATATTTCCTGTAAAGAAATGTTAATTAAGTGATTAGTCCAATTTTATAAAAATAAAGGTAACTCATCAACCAAGAAGAAATTGAGGCATAAGAACCTGCTATATAACACTCTACAAAGGTCCTTGAGAGCACCACTGGTACAAATTTAGTAAGATCTTCAGCTTGAAGAAGAGGAAGTACTTCAAGCTCTTCCATCCAAGGCCAGGTATGATCTTGTAGTATCAATGAGCAATAATACATAGCTTGCTGATAGGGTTGTTGATACTTGAAATTCTGGTATTCCTTGGTAACCATTTCCTGATAAAATTGTGTATGAAAAAAACCATAAAATCTAACAGTTAAAATTACAAATCAAATATCAAACACGAGTTCTGTTAACTATAACATTCCTTCCTAATTTGATAAAATTCATACGCAGACAGAGTAAGAAAAGGATTGCAAATGGCTTGAAACGAAGAGTAGGAAGAGGGAGAGGAAAAAAAAAGCCCACCAAAGAAGCAACCTGCTCTATGGTTTATAGATTATAAAAATTCAGTTAAGTCCATTAAGGACAAAAATGAATAAAGTAAAGCTCGTATGAGCAATGAGCCTTACCTTGATAACTAAGAACCTATCAGTTTTCACTTTGAATGTTGCAATCTTTTCAACTATAGTTTCAAGTAGAATCCTGAGCTTGTGATTGTAACCAAGGAGGGTCACCTGAAAAGAAAATGAAATGATACACAAGGAAACAATGCACCCATCCATATATAAAGGAACAGAGGCAAATATATGACAATAGTGCTTGTCATATCATATTAGTTAAGTTCAGTTCCTCCGTTTCCAATTATCATTTAAAATGCCAGTGAAATACTGTCATACAAAACAGTCAAAAGCAATAGAAGTTACTTCCAGGTTCAATTAAGATACCAAAAAGAGTTGACAGATAAAAATAATAAAATTAGTCCAGTAGAATGAGTGGGAGAGCCTTCCAAATTATGTTTCAACATCGTCCATCCTTGATCTAATTGTTAATTCGACCATGTTATTGTTAAACTCTATTTTATGCTTCTCTTTGTCCCATTTGTCAACCTTTAAATGATGTCTGCCATCTTCATCAATCATAACTGTAAATTTAAACTTGCAATAGACTGCACATATTATAAAAGATAATTACTAAAATATATGTAAATTGCTATCTTGCAAATTAAATTATATTATACACAAATACACTATACCTGAAAACCACTATCTATGTGGTTTATGCCATAATATAAACCAGCAACCTGAGCATAATAAGCTGCAAAATGAGATATAGTAAGAACTTGTTCAACTTATAGTTAGTGTCAAAGTAGACCAGTTCATGCAGAAAAAGCTTTGCATTAGCCCCAGTAGGTGTAAAACCAGTAACCTACCATATTCATTCAAGTAGTCCATCAATAATCGTGTGAAAATATCAGTCAAAACTTCAGTTTCAGGCGAGTTGCCGGCATATGGACAATTGAAATCTATCTTTACATAAGCCTTGGGAGTGGAAAACATTGTATCTGGCTTGTACCATAAGGCTGAATACAATGACCTGCTCAACAAAATTGGAAACTTGACCTGTTTCAAAAGATAAATAATTAAACAAAATTAACATGCTGAAAATCATAGTTAGATTTTATTAAATCACAACATATTTTGTACCTTGTCTTGTGCAATCTTAAGTGACAAGTCAGTAGGAATGAATATGTTAGGTGCTGGAAGATGCAGCTTTTCGTCAGGAGCAGAAAGCACCCACTCCTGCCAATACAAAATTATATAGGAGAATAAAGTTCTATTCTTTCAAGACAGTAATATCTAACCACACCTACAGCCCGTTTGGATCTCCTTCAAGGAGAAAGGAGAAGCTGTTATTTTGAAAATAATGACTTCTGTAATTTTTTGAGCTGTTCGTATCTGCTTCTTCTTGAAGGAGAAGGAGAAGTAAAAT
>JASKGM010003880.1:0-12092 GCA_034509205.1 Ceratonia siliqua
AATCTCGGGAGAAGATACAACCACTACAGAAATTTCACCCAATTGAAGGTGCATTAAAGGTCCATATTTCTGGGCTAATTCTCGAAGAGCATGGTGTGGAAGTGAGTTCATTGCTGCTAATTGGTGCAAATTTCCTAAGACAGGTAACTTCCATGGCCCTGGGACTAGAATCTTCGCTTTATTTCTTTGGTTGATACTCTTTGCAAGCCAAAGCAACGAGAAGCAGAGGAAGAAAATAAGGAGCAAGAAAGAAGATTGGGATTCCATGGTTTAGGTTTTAGTGTTTGTAATATTGATGGATCTTCCTCATATTAAGCTAAACTTATATATAGTCTCTATCTGTGCTTAAATGGTTGGTTATGTATAGTTCATTGGTAATCTATACATGATATTATAGAGATGTACAAAAAGTCATAATATCCTGAGAAGAAACGAAGCATGAAATTATTATTTTAGGATTTAATTATAAAGTTTGATATTAAAACATATGAATAATAAATTTTAATATCAAATAGCAACGTGATATTTTATTGTTTTTAAAAAAAGTGTTTATAATATTATATTATGTCATTAATACAATACTAAATTAGTATAAATGCTTAATAAATTTTATATGAAATAAAATTATTATTATATTAAGAAATTTAGATGAGACTTATTTTATTTTATTTTATTTAAATTTTATATATAATTTATATTTATTAAATATTTACGCAAATAATTTATATTTTTAAAATGAGATTTGATTGCCGTAGCCTGCGTACCAACTACCAAGGGTGTTGAAGTGTTACTGTGGCGGTATCTAGAAATTGAGAAAAAGCATTGAACTGCTCCCACTCTCACGAAAAGAAAATGAGTTTATGGGCGCCTACACCAGTAAAAGAAAACAATTATAAAATAATAATAATAATAATAAATTATAGAATTAAATTAAAAATTTATTAAAATTATGTACACTAAGGATAAAACTTAAAAAAAATTAGGAGGTATTTAATATTAAATTTTTTAATTAATATATGACACATTATTTTATTTTTAATTAATGAAAATTAAAATTTTTAATCAATCAATTTAATTATTTTTATTATCATTAAATAATATTAATATTATTTATTAACTAAACAATTTTAACTAATAACAAATACATAAAAAGATGAGTGATGTTAAGGAGAGTTTAATCTTTTTAAGAAGTTTAGTTCTAAATAAATTTACTTACTTTAAGATTTTTGTTATTATAATTCATTAATTGAATTATAAATTAAAAAATTTAAATTACATATAAGGATGCTCTTTCTCCATAGCATCATCTTATTCATATATATTTATCTTATTATTTTACTTCTTTATTATCTCTTAAATTTAATATATCCATCCAATTTTTACAATTTATTTGAAAGTAATTTTATCATATACCAAAAGGCTCTAAAAATATACATACCCAATAATTGGTTTAATAATTGAGGAGATATGTCCCTATCTTAATTACTTGAATTTAAATTTATTCTTTTAAATATATTGTCTATGTAAAAAATACATTATTAAAATTTTTTAACTTAATTAATCTCGATTGATACTGAGATTATATGCCATTTCTAAAAAAAATTATCTACGTGCAAAATGACATTAATAGCTGGAACAATGGTCAATTTGATTGTCTTAAAAGAGGCTAATTGGAAAAATATATTTATGTTTTCATATCATTAAATTATTTTTACATTTTTATTATAAAATATAATTATATTATATTAAATAAATAATGATCTTGATATTGAAGTCATTATTGTTAGTTGGAAGTTTGAAGTTTAATAAAAATTAAATAAATGAAAATTATAAGTGTGAAGTGAAGTTCCCTAACTCTAAGGCGACTATAGAGCAATAGAGGTAGACTTTTGTGTCGAGGTGAATCAGGTGATGCGTGTGGAACTCAATTTCCAAAGTCCGCAATTATTGCAAAGCCGTTGCCTATAATTTCCTTTTTCTGATATTGACGCCATTGAAATTTTCTACCACACACGTCGCATTAACAAACGTGGATGATAGAAGCACCACAATAACAAAATTATATCTCATTGACTTCACTTTTTTTGTTTGAGTAACGTTGTTTGTGGGCCCTCGTTGGGTTGGTCTAGGTCTTGTTTATTTGAACTTAGTATGAGAATAAATTATTTTTAAAAAAAATAATACATTCTGATAAAAATATACCTATTTGTTTGGTCTTATAGAAAATGGACAAGTTAATAAAAATGAAAAAAATTTCTTATAAGATGAAGTTAAAATGTTTAATTTTTACTGATAAGAAGAAAAATAAGAAGAGAGAAAAACTTTCATTTCTAAAATTATTCACCCTACTTCAAAAGCCCTTCTAAATTATTACGTCCAAACATAAAATAACTTTTCCTTAAAAAAAAGTCATTCTTTCTATAAGAGAAGGAGAAAATGATTCTCTGATAAGTCCAAACAAACAACCCCTTACTCTACTTTGTAGAAGAAGGGTGAGTTAACAAAAGCTAACTCGTCAAAATGGCAGGATCGGACGAATTGGTCTGTGGGTTAGCCCATTTCTTTTTCTTTTTATTAGATTTGAACATGAAAAATTATACAGCTAATTTATCTTTTTGGTCACTTTTGATATTAAATTTATTAGCATGATTTCATAATCTCCATGTATAATAGTGTTTGTATATCTTTATCTTGTGGAGATTGTTTTGGTTGGAGATATCCTTCATATACATGTTTGGAGTGATTGAAAATTTTACTATCATACTTGTAAATATTTAATTTTTTCTAAGTATCCTTAAAAAAAATTGATACTAATAAAAAAAAATTTTTTAAAAAATATAAAATATCTATAATATATATATATAGTAATAATAAAATAAAAGAGATAATGAAAAATATATAAATAAATAAATATAATAATAAAAAGGAAATTATAACCAAAGAAAAAAGAAGAATTAAAGGGCCCAAAAATCTCTTGGTGGTGTTTTATTTTCTGGCCACCAATGAACATCAACCCAATGCACCCAACCTAGGAATCCATTACCAAACCAAGCCCAATTCACATACCCGGTCCAACCCATACACCCAACAGATGACCCATAACTCGAATTCCCCATTTCCTCTCTTAGGTTGCCCTAGCTACAGCCCACCAAGATGAATCCTTCTCTTTTTCATATTCCACACCTCTGCTCCTCTGTGTCTCCCACGCTCTCTGCCAGCCTCCTCGTAGTAGTTGGTCCCCTCCTTCCTTTGTGTCACCCACTCTCTCTGCCAGCCACCGTGCAGCAATAAATGTTCCCACTCCTCTGTACTGTGCCACCACGCTCCCTGCATTAGTCGTCGACGCCACCTGTGTTCCCTGATTTCACGCCATCTCGAATGGCGATGGTAGCCCAGGAGTATCACTGTTCAGCTATAAAACATCAAAGAAGACAGAATGGAGGGGGATCGAGAGTTAGATCAACAAATTGAAGGAGGTTCGGAAGCCGAAACTGGGAGTGAAAAAGATCGCGGAAGAGGGAGAAAGCACGAAAGTAATTGATTGTTTAGGAATCAAGAAACTTCAGAGAGGTAAAAGCGATTATCCTCATCTGTTGCGTGTGTAGATTTCACTGGTCCTGAATTTGGGTCATCTTATTAACTTCTGTTAATTTGAACCCATGTTCCCAATCTCTGTTTTAATCCATTTGTTTAAAGTGGTTTTGTAACTGGTTAATATGAACTCTTCCTTCATACTTTTGGAATTAGTGTTTGTTGGTTGCTTAACATATTGGTTCGAGTTGAATTTCTGGTTCAATCATTACTAGCTTGATTGCTAGTATAATAATCCGAGTGTTTCGGATGTGGTTTCTTCGGATACTCAGTCCTTGATTTTGATTTCATTTTCATTTTTTTAAAATAAGGTTTAATCTTCATTCTAGGCATGTTTTGATTCGGTATCTCAAATGCTTCTCTCAGGTTCTTTGGGAATTCTGTTTTCCAGCAGCATAATGTGCATAGGTTGAACTTAGTTTCACTTTAGGTTTAAATGTGATAGTGCCTGGTGATGCTAATACTTTGCATTACGATCCTTGAAATGTAATGTGTGATCAAGGTGTCTAGGTTGTGTGATTAATGATTCAATATACAAGTCTACTCTCTCTATTAGTAGGTTTCTTAATTATTTGGCTTGGAATTCACTTGGTTTGTAATCTAAAATAAGAATTTTGAACATGAGGGCATGATTTTCCAGTGGATCGAATTAATGTAGGTATAGTGATCGTGGGTTAAAATAAATATAATATGTGGAAACTGCTTATTATGTGAAGAATTTTGACACTATCAGATCTTGTCTTGTGAATAGCCTAATGCATGGGTCATATATGGGTCTCGTGAGTATGGTAACTTCTTCAATATCTGTTATATTTTTAGGACTTTGTCATAACATTATGCATCAGTCACTGTGATGATGGAAAATATATTGAAATTAGCAAATTCCTTGGCCTCTGAGCTCAATTGCTCTCCCAAATAGAAATACTTGCTAGGCTTGATGTTCTACCATCCTCTTTTGACTGAACTTTTATATTGGTTGGTTACTGTGTTGTCTTTGATCACATTAATTCAGGAATTAGTAGTGTGATAGCATAGTCTTCATCTTCTTTGCAGGGATACCTTTGCATATTGTGTTATCCTTTTTCATTATTTTATTTTTTTTAGCATAACAAAAAGGGTGTATACTTTATTTCTCTTAGAAGCAGCTAAAAAAATAATACAGTTCTTTTTTTGGGGCTCCAAATTATCCAAATAAATAAATAAAATAAAAAAGAAAGAGGGAGAGAATTTATATTTTTGGGTTACAATGACCCAAATAATTTAAAATGGTTTCATTGAAATTGGGTTTAAAACTCATATTTCCTTTTAGGAAGGATAAAAATTGTAAATTTTGATGTTTAAGTGAGGACTTTAAAATTCTTAAATATAACCTCCTTAAGATAGAATTGGGTTCCAAAGGCCTACTTAAATTATACTCAAGGGTTTCAAAGGCCCAATTGAATTATTTTCAAAAAAAAAAAGAGGAGTTTTAAAAGCCCAATGGAATTATTTTCAAAAAAGGGGTTTTAAAAGCCCAATTGAATTGTTTACCAAAAAAAAAAGGGGGTTCAAACCCCATGTTTTTCAATTGGCTTCAAATGCCCATTCAAATCAATTCTTAGAACAAGCTTCAAGAGTTTATCCAACTTATTTGTAAAAAATGGGATTCTAAAAGGCTCAATTAAATTTAATCAAAAAGGGTTTTAAGGGTCCAAGGAAACATTTTAGAAAATTCCAAAGGAAGACCTAATACTTTTAAAATTATAATTTTGGCCCAATACTTTTAAAATTATGATTTTGGCCCTAATACTTTTAGAAATTTGATTTTAGCCACAATACTTCCACGAATCTCATTTTGACCCAATATTTTCATAAATTTCATTCTTGCCCTAATGACTAAACATTCAAAGAATTTTCAATAGAAGTTTATCTTCTCTAAAGTTTCAATCTCCGTAGGCATTAAGTAGAGTTATATACTTCCCGATGTCCTAATTCTCATGAGTTTTCAGTGGAATTTCGTCTTCCCCAAAGCTTTGGTTCCTTTTCTAAGTTTTCAATGGAATTTTATATTCCCCGAGATTCTCACTTTCACGGATATTCAGTGGAGGTATATTCTCTCCAATATCCTATTTTCCAAGCTTTAAGTGGAAGTTTATCTTCCTCTAGTATCCTAACATTCTTAGGTCAGAGATCATATATCTTACTTAATCAACTTATCCAAATATTTTTGAGCTATACTGACCTTAATCCCTTTTGAGGTACATAGGCACTTACTTGGTAAGGCATGTCTATTTATTTATTTCTCTATCTCTGTCCTTTATTATCTTATTAATAAAAGAAGATTAAAATATATTAAAATTTTTAAGCACAAGCAATTTAGGGTAACCATTCTTAGGGATGGATGTTATGTGGTGCCTAACACCTTCCCCACATGTAATTAGACTCGCGAACCCTTCTTCTGGTTCCAAGGGTCAATTTTCCTTTTCTTTCTTAGGATATCAATTATCCTTCTAATTAATTGGTGGCGACTCCATTTTTCTTTGCGTTTTCCCTTACACGCCCAAGGTCATAAAATGATGGCTGTTCACTGGTATCACAATGTGACGGCCGGTGAAAAGCCATTCATTTTATGACTTTAGGCGCGTGAGGGAAAACGCAAAGAAAAAAAATGGAATCGCCACCAATTAATTAGAAGGATAATTGGGATCCTTTAAAAAGAAAGGAAAACTGGCCCTCGGAACCACAGGAAGGGTTCGGGAGTCTAATTACGTGTGGGGAAGGTGTTAGGCACCCCACAACGTCCATCACTAATGATGGTTACCCTAAATTATTTGTGCTTTAAAATTTTTAATTTATTTAAATTACCCATTTTATTAATAAAATAACAATGGACAAAGGTGGAGAAAGAAATAACTAGACTTGCCTTACTAAGTAAGTGCCTACGTACCTCGAAATGGATCAAGGTCAACGTAGTTCGACATATTTGGATAAGTTGATTAGGTGAGATGTGCGGTATCTGACCTAAGGATGTTAGGACATTAGGGGAATATAAAATTTCACTTAAAGTCTGGAAATGAATTAGGACATTGGGAAGAATATACCTTCATTAAATGTCCGAGAAAATGTGACTTTGAGAAAATGAGAATCCAAATAGAATTTCTGAAAATATCATGACAAGAATGCCATTTTGAAAATACTAGAGTTTGAATGATATTACTAAGGTATTTTAGTCAAAATCTCATTTATTTATATATACTGCGTTTTGTTCAAGTTCAATTCTTAAAACATTTGACTGGGACGTTGAAGCCAATTTAGAAACATTGGGTCTTGAACCCTTATTGTAATTTTCAAGAGAATGTCTAGGGTCTAAGATCCCCTTGTTTAAATAGTTGGGCATTTGAAACACTATTTTTCTACGATAATTTACAAGAGAAAGGTTTGAGCCTTGAACCCCATAATAATTCTGTTTTATTCATTTGGAAGATTATCGAAACCCAACAAAATACTTTTTAACTTATATGGTTTTTAACAACTTCCCAAAACCCCTTGAAGCCTTATGATTTCGAAAGAATGGACTTATCAATTAATTTTGTTGGTTTCCTAACATACAAAGTGCCACTCTTTTATCAAACCATAACTATGACAATTATAACAGTGTGATAGTAAGGATTCATGAGTATGAGAAACGTCAGACACCACAACTATACAATAATAGGATCTTAAATTAAAATACTGATAAAGAATATGTCTAGACACATACAACAACAAAAATTGCGGGAGAAGTATACCTTACTTACAAATATAGGATACCATAGGTAGACTGTGGTTATGACGCAACAACAGTTAAACATAGCAAAAGAGCAAGTAAGGTAAAATTACTACCTTAGGTATGTAATTGAAATAGGAGAACCTTGTTCAATATGGCCACAACATACCTCCCAGAACAACCCAAAAATAATATGAAGAATAGATTAAACCCACGACAGAGGAGCAGTACATACTTAATTCCTGGTAGTGAAACAAAATTAGAAGAACAGAAAGTGAAATTCCTTCACCATCCGTCGATACCAGGCATTAGAAACAGTTTGGTCCATGACAAATCTATCATAAAAGAGCCTATTTCAATAAGGACTAATATGTATCAGAGTATAAGCATAGCCTGATTCCTATCCCACATAACCAAAATTAATAGAGACATAGAAGCCCCCCTCCCCCGAAGATTAAGAATCAACATGTACAATTATCTAATAGAAATCATCTGCTTCAGCAAGAAAATAACTCCTATTGGGAAGAACATAGATAACAAGATGACAAGCCTTATGGCAAACATCAATAATGGCAAAACAACACATTAATGATAAGAAGCAATTATCAGATTTGGATCCCTCACACTAATATCACAAAACAAAGCTATGATTTAGACAAGAAGAGAAAAATATCAAAACTGGACCAAAATTCTCCATTCTAAGTGACATTCATAGACTATACTAAGCCTAGATCAGAAACTAAATTGATTGACTTGAAGTGTCTATTGCTGAACACCAAACCACATCACAAACCATTAACAGTCAAATATAAGAGGAATGGTCAAGGTCTATTTATCAAACTAGAATTTTGAAACCCAATATCATTGGATTCCTGATAGAAGTTATCTCACTAATCAATAGAATCAAGCAATAGCAAGGTCTTACTTCTTTAAAGATTCTCGGTCCCTTTTCCCTAATTCGTCCTTGATTTTCAATCTCCCAAACTCTATTCCACTGACTTCGTGATGACCTCCTTCAGTCTCTCCCACCTTTTTGTTCTTTTTGGCTTCCTCTGTTTTGTCAAGCTTCCTCCTTTACTCTCAGTTTCGTACTCCTCGGTCTTTTCTCCCCTTTGATTTGCAGGTTTTCTCCCTCCTCTGATTCACCCTTTTTGTCGTGGATCCTTTCTTCTTTGCTTCCCCAAATTTATAACCATAAAAAAACGAAATCCTGCCATCCCAAAGCAAATCCCGTGAACAAGGGTGGTTTTGTCGTGCATGGCCGAAGGTGCGCAGAGGTGTGGGGTTACAGAGAGGTAAAGCGAAGGGGTGAAGGTACAAGGGACAGCTGTAGGTAATGGGCTGTGGCACGGAGAAGCAGGGACGATCTCTGCTTGCAGAGGCGCGGGATAGTAGAAAAAAAGAAAGGGGGACCACCATGAAGCAGATGGGCGTAAGGAGCAGGAGCTTGACAGAGATTGCAGAGAAGTGAGGAGTAGATGGGGAAAGGGGGCAGCGTGCATCAGATGGCGGAGAGATGCGCGGGATAGCTGAGTGAGTAGAGTACAAGGTTGCAGAGGGTAATTGCAAGGGGATGAGGGATTTTAGGGGGGATTCGAGTCATGGGTATTGGGTATCCGGGTTTGGGTTGACTAAGTGGTTGGGTTGATGGGCTTATGAAGGGTATTGGGCTGGACTCTCTTTTTTTTGTTCATTGGGCTCTCTTTTTTGTTTTTGTTTTTATTGTTGTTTTTTTTAATACTTTTTTTAATTGTTATCATATATTCTGTGATTCCCAATTTTCCTATTTATTAATTAATTACTTAAATTTTTTTGTTTTTATTTATTTTTATTTTTATTACTATTCATTCATTTTTTTTTAGAGAAATTTATTAAAGACAAAATTTCAAAGGACACTCGGACAAAATCGAGTGTTTACAACTGGCCATCACGTTGTGACAATACCTTTCTACATATTGGTTCTAGGAAGATAAAGCTACTTAAACACTTGATGTACCAGTGAGTGAGAATATCTTTGGTAGAATGACCAATGCTGAAGTCTTGGATGCTCATGAGAGTTATGAGAAATGACTCATTCTCAAAGGATGAATCTGTTTTATTTCAATTATGATAAGTCAATTGTAGTTGTTATTTTGTTGACTATTTTAGTTTAATAATTAGGATAAGAGCATTAATGGGATATAATATTTTAATATAATTGATCAATTATTGAGACTTTAGATAGAGGTATTATTAAATATTAAGACTTTACATGGGGGATACAATTAACTTTTTTATATATATAATAACATATCATTAAATTAATTTAAATATTAATTGAGATTAAATATTTCCTTAACTAACTTTAATGATGCATTTTTTAAATGAGAGTTTTACTTTTTTTTTAAAATTTTTTGTTTAATAATTAATTAATTAAAAAATAAAAAACTAATGTTAAAATATCAAAATATATTTATGAGAATTAATATATATTAAAAAATTAAGTTTTTATTTTTCATTTATTTTTTTGGCAGGTTGGCTTACCAACCCACTTAGGGGCAGGGTGTGCTAGCACCTTGCCAACCTGCCCTGCCCCGCCTAAAGGAAGATTGATATGAGGTCGAGGGTGAGTTGACCCTCTCTGACACCTATAGTTGTTTGTACGCAATTTTTTTAACAATATTCTTACATATTTTTTCACATATATTATTTTATTATTATCTATTACCTATCATCATCATCATGAAAGATTAGTTTATAATACATTAATGATTAAAAAAGAGGTATAATAATGTTATACAAATAACATTACTGTTTTTATTTATGCTAAAAATATTTTTGGCTCAATAGACAGGGTGTATTTGATGAGTGTAAATACGTGATTTTGTCTAGGAATTCTTTTTTATATAACAAAAAAATTATTAATTAAGAAAAAAAATAATGGAATAAAACAAAAAGAAAGGAAGTACAAAATGGGAAATGGAAGTAAAAAGAAAATGCACTTTGTCCCAATTTCTGTTTTTTTTTAAGTCTATCCCTAGCTCATTAAATTTAATCCAATTACCTAAGCCCATTACTTCACACCAGCCCAATTCCCTCCTATTTCAACTCCCTTAACCCAACACCATTTTCAACCCACTTCCCTTATCTTTCAGCCCACCCGTTGCACTGAATCGAACCAAACTACCCACAACCCAATCCCCTTTTTCATATTATGAAAATCTTGATTGCTACTCTTACCGTCTGCACACACATTTCCCTCTACCCATTCTCTGTTTACGCGTCACTCCCTTCTCCCACTCTCCTCACGCCATCAACTAATACCTCCAACCATTCCTCGGCACCCATCCCTCTCCTCTTCACTTAACTAACCACTTTTTGCCTTCAAACATAGCCACCCAACATCTGAAATACCTATCCCTCTCCATTCCTCTGCACACCCACTCTCTGCCATCCCCATGCATGGCCCTCTTGCAGCTTCACGTCACCATTATTTGGTGGCTATAAAAGGAGCGAAGGCTAATTTCCGAAGGAGGAGAAAACCTTCGAGGGCAAAATAGATCGAGGAAACAAAGTTAGAGAGACGAGATTGACAAAAAAACAAAGGGGGCCAAAATTTTTTTTGAAGAGGGCTTGCGTGTAAAGCATACAGGAGACTTGGAGAAGGCGATTTTAAAAGATCAATTGAAGGAATTTCTATCGAGTTCGGGCTGATATGGAATTAGGAGGAATTGTTCATCTGTTTTATACCGTGAAAACGTTGCTTTAAGTTTGGGACCATCATTTGTCAATGAGGTAATCCCGTGCCTTTCTTCTATTCAGTTTTTTTTCTTTTTAGTTAGGAAAGCTATGAAGACTGGCTCTAGGATACATTGATTCTTACTAGTTTATGGTTAAGTCCTGATTTTGATCTTGACTCCTTTTGGAACCGTGCTTGAATGCCATGTTAAGTAGAGATTGAATTTGGACTTAGTGTTGTATGATTTGGTCATTTTGTATCTCATGTCCTAAACATGCCACAACCTGCTTAATTTTAATATGCCACACTAATTGGTTTCCATTTCTAGAGTTGATTTCAAGATTCCATTAACATGCTCCATTAACTGTAATACCCAATAAAAAAAAAGAGAAAACAAAGTTTTTTTCTTCTGAAATTCCCTTTCCCCTATGGTTTTCCCCCTCCCCGAAAACTTCTCCTTTCCCCTCTGTTTTATAACTCTGCGCCCTCCTCCCCTCTGCAACCGAGAAAGACACATCCCTTCACCCTCCTCATTCTCGCGTCGTCGCCACCGTGGGTCCGTCGCCCAGCACAAGACACCGGCCACCGTCCAGACGTGGTGGGTGGCTGGGAAGATAAGGTGCAACGCCTTCTCACCAGAAAGTGCCTTCTGCTGGTGTGTGATCTCCTTCGCGCTTCTCTCCCTCCCGTGCTCCTCCCTGACCGTCGCTCAGTTCTGTCCGATAACCACCACCTATGGCTGCCGTTCAAGGGTCGTGAATAGTAGTTCGTTACCTTGGCCGTGGAGTTGCTCACAGTGAAGTTCCAGTCTAGGAAGCAACGGTTTGTGCATGAACAAGCTTCGTTTGAGGAAGGAGAGGTAAGGATCAATTCTGTATATCAAGTAGTTTCCCTTCTCCGTTTAATATGAGGTTTAAATTTGTTGGTCAAGTCATCCATATCCTGCTTGTGTGAGAAATTAAAAAATTTGAATCTTTGCTTTAGATGATAGTTCTTCACTGTTTTGGGATAATTACAGTATCCCAATTCCCCCACTTC
>JASKGM010003891.1:0-12092 GCA_034509205.1 Ceratonia siliqua
AATAATTAGTTACAACTTACAAACCATAAATCAAAGCCCTCAAAGGAATATATAATAGTACTAGCTCATTTTTAAATAAAAATTTAATTATTTAAACATTTAAAATGTTAACTATATACTATCATTTAAAAAGAACAAAAGAAAAAAAGTTAAAAGGAAAATCCATGAACAATATTGGTTAAATTTTAACTCTCACTGCCCCTTAAGAAAGGCAAAGAGAAAAAAAATTTAAAAATAATAGTGTCAAAAAAAATTATATATATATATATATATAAATTGAGAGGTTAAATCTGTCATAAGATAAGACATAATTACTATAACATCTTGCAATTTATTATTATATTAATTTAACCTATATATTTTAGGATTTACATTTATCTTTTTTTATATATAATTTACATTTATTTTCAATTCTATACATATATATATATATATATATATATATATATATATATTGTATAATGTATGGGTTACTGTTAGTATACTTATCTTTAATTTTAAATGAAACCAAACCCTGCCCACAAAATAAAAACAGAGGACAATAAATTAAAATAAAATAGCAAAAGCAGATGAAAATAACCTTTGAATAAAAAGCAAAAATCTGAAGTAAGAAGATCATAGTTTACGTTTGGTGAGAAGAAGAGTTTTTATGGTAAAAAAAAGAGTTAGAATTTAAATAGATAATTAAAAAGGTTCTTTGGTCTTCTAAAATTAAATTCAATTACCTAATAATGGAGATAACTTTTTGAAAAAAAATATTTTATTTATAAAATTTAGACTCATAAGTGATTTTTATGAGTGCCCTAGCAAGACCATTTAGAATGTAGCTCCTGGCTTTTTTTTAATTATAAAACGATTAATGTCATTTTATATTTATAACTTTCTCTGTGCCTAATTATTTCATCTAGTAGGGGACCTTTTAGGTGCAATTTTTATGAAAACTTAAGACGTGAAGGGGAAGAACTGAAGAAAATCTAAATATAAATATAACCCACTAGATGGTTTAAGCTGTTTTAGGTGGGCAATCAAAATTTCAAAATCTCTTTAATCATTTATTGTGGTAAATTAGTAAGGTATTGAAACCAAAAGAAATTTAAAATGAAATTCACCGTAATTGCGATATGATAGATTAAGTTAAATCATGATCGTTTATTGACATAAAATGTCTATAATTTTATATAATCTTTATTTTTTAAAAAAATTATAATTATCCCATTACACACAAATGATGATGATCTTGTTAATAGCACAGTCTAATCAGATTCATATAACTTTAAAACATAGTATTTACGCAAATTTCTTCGTTGATGATCACCATATCATTTCAAGATCCATTCCTTTTTTTTATAATTTTTATTTTAAAAAATAATTTAAAAATATTTGAAAAAAAATTAAAAAGTATTAAAAAATTTTACATAAAACATTAATTAAAAAATAATTCAAAAAACATAATAAGAAAACTAAAAAATTAAAACAATATTTTGATTTTTTTGATTTTTTCAATTTTTTTAAAATTTCTAAATTTTTATAACTTATTTTTTAAAGAAAAAATTATAACAAAAATTAAAAAGCTATATTTATAATTTTAAAAATTATAAACAACTCCCCTCCTCGTGAGCGAAGAAACCACCTTCATTCAGCTGTATCCCAATTCCCAATCAAGCAGAGACAGTTCCCTTATTTCACTGCTTTTCTTTCCCCTTTCTGAATGGCCTACAAGAATCTATCTTTTTCTGAAACAGCAAGTTTTAGTTTTATTGATTATTTGGATTAGCTTGTATTTTTTTAGTAAGTATTTTAAATAAAAATATTATTTTTATAAAAAAAATAGATAATTAATATTTAGATATAATTATATAAAAATAATTTTATTAAAAAATATATTATTTTTATATTTAAATGTAAAAATATATAAATATTTGTGTGTAAGTAAAATTATTAAAAAAGATATATAAAATTATTTTTTATATTATATTTGGATAAAAATATATTTTATCACACATTTAAAAAAAATTAAAATCATAAAATATATTATTAATAATTTTTACTTTTATTTTTATTTATATAAATAAAAAATTTTATTATTTTATTAAAATAAAAAAATTATAAAAATTAATTAACAGTTTAAAAATAATATTGTCCATACAAATTTTTTTCTTTCATTTAAAATAACTTTTAGTTAAAAGTAAAAAAAGTTAACTTATCAAAAAGTTGCTTTTTAGTAGTTACCAAACATCATTTATCCGTAAAAACATTTTTCTTTTTTTAAAACAGTAACTTTTTCAAACCAAAAAGCACATGCCAAACGGGCTATTAACAATTTGTCATTCTACTTTAACTAGTTATTCCTGTCTACCTCTTGTTGGTAATTGATTCTTTTTCTTCAGACCTTCCACAGGCTATGGACAACATTCAGATTCACTCATTCCTAACATTATTCATAATTTGATTCCTCCTGCTGCAACAGTTTTGAGTCTATCATTGTTCATCATTTTACTTCGACTCTCTTCTTATGGACACACACACATATATATATATATATAATTGATATAAAGAGATTAATGGGGCACTTGACCTAAGGATTTTGGATCTTGCCAATAATACACTTAGGCTGTCTCATCATGCCAGCTGCAGTTTCCATTCTTATATACAGAAATTCAGCTGAGTCCTTAATCATTATTAATTTTTTGTTCTATTCTTCCCTTTTTCTCGTGAAACTAAAGCTAGCCACACTTCACTTTCTTTCACCACTCTTTGCCATCTTTTTTCTTCCCTTTCCCATCCCTCAAGGAGAAATTTGCATGAACAACTTGGAACTAAGAGCTGGAATTGGCATAAAAATTTAATCTTTCTCTTAGTCTCGTTTAAAGTATAATAGGTACAAGTACAATGACTACACTGATTTTTACACTTTTCTCATTAAATCCGAGGAACTGCTTTATTCCATAACATTGAAAGCTAAAGGAACAGCATATTCAACCTTTGATTACCATTTATTACACCAAATTTAACAAAGAGGAAGGTTAATCTAGTGTGAGATGCCACTTAATTAGATCCTCATCAAGTTTGAGGAATTTGCTTATCCACCCCATATTCAATGGGACCTTCTTCAGAGAAATCAAAGAAGTCATCAACATCAAATTTGAAACTCGAGTCTTCAGTCCCTTCAGCTGAGCTCTTCACTCTTAGCTCTGATGGAGTCTCCTCTACCACCCTTTCCTTCTGAGATATACTTCCTTCTCTTGTTGAACTCCCATTCTTCTTCTCCCTCTGCTCTATTTTCTTGCTCAAATGGGAATTCCAATAGTTCTTTATCTCATTATCTGTTCGACCGGGTAGTCTTCCGGCGATCAAAGACCACCTAAACAATTATCAAACACCAGACATTAAAGTAGAGAAACTAAGTTGGCATGAAGAAGACAAGTTATAATAGAACTATTGGTATAATTCTCACCTGTTTCCTAGGAGTTTATGAAGACGAAGTATTAGATCCTCTTCTTGGTCTGATATGTTTCCTCTCTTGATGTTGGGTCTGAGATAATTCAACCATCTTAGCCTGCAACTTTTACCACAACGATGAAGACCTGCTCAAAGCCAGAAAACCCAGTAAGTTGTTGATTTTTCAGGTATGATCGATATATAGCAAGAAACTGTTTCTATGGACAGGGAAGATACGGATACCTGCTTTGGCTGCGATGGACTTCCACCTTTTGGCCCCATGAACTGCAATAACGCCGGCCAGTTTCCTATCTTCTTCTGGTGTCCAAGCTCCCTTACTCAGAGTCACAGTGGCCATAGGCTTCTCTTTTTGTACTCTATAGATATTGCCACTCTCTCTCATCGAACCTTCTCGGTGGAGAAGAAGCTCCTCACTACCCACTTATATACATCATATAATAACGCTCCTCTCACAATTCACTCTTCCCAACTTCTTACAAAATACAAGAAAAAGATATAGTGAGGTCACATAAGAGTAATTATCTTATAATGAATATAATGATATAAAAAAATTGTAAAATTTGTGAGAGCATAATTTCTCATTTAATATAGTGGTAAATTAAATTTGATTGATTTTAAAAAAATTAATATAATTTATTTTTATAAAATTATATTGCGGATATAATAATTGAAGTAAATAAGAAGGCGCTTGCCTCATTATCTAAATGTTGGGTGAGGCCTACAATCAAACGGGTGGGACTCCCAGTATAGCAGGGTCTCCTCACTGGGGTAGCTTAGAAGTGACCAAATAAGAAAGGCTGAAATGCGAGAACAACAACAACTCGAGAGTTTTACAAAGTAAGGAAGTTTATGGCGGGACCATTTAAAAAAATTATTTTTTTGTTTTATGAAAATAAAAAAATTTGTTTGGATAAGTGTTTTTATTGGATGTTTTTTAAAAATTATTTCTAAAAATAATGACTAAAAAATAAAAAATAGAAACTAATTTTTTTGTATTTTAATTTTTTTGTATTTTTTATTTTTTAAAAAATTCAAAAAACAACTTATAAAAATTATTTTTACTCAAATAGATTTTTTATTATTTTATTTTATAAAATTATTTTTTATATTTATTCTTAAAAATTATTTAAAAAATAATAAAATAAAAATTATTTCAAACAAACCCTTAATCTCAATGATAAATTCTGCCAATGACCAATTTTTGCTTTGGTCCATTTCAAGATTTTTCTGATCTTCTATCACTTCTTTGTTACAAGAAAGCCCACACAGCCCAAGGCTCCAAACCCTGGCCCAGTGGGCCTCAAAACATAAGATCTTCATACCGGACTTCGAACAAGCCCAACAATAGAATCTGGAACATTTATATATGTAAGTTTTACTAGTGCTTTAAATAATTTAGAGTAAAATGGAACTTATTTATATTTTTTAGTGCTTTAAATAATTTTACAACAATGTTTTATAATAAAAAAAACTTATATGACATTATTTTAATATAAGATGCTTTTGAAGGCATTATAAATTAAAATTGTCATTGTTTAAGAGTTTTAAAATATGAAAAAGAGAAGAGAAAAATAAAAGGAAGAATAATTATTCCTCCTCATCATCATCAAATCCTCCTTTTTTGTTTGTATATTAACTTTAAAGTTTAAATCTAAATAGTCACAATAAAAAATATTTATTTAATTGATAAATTAAAATTAAATACCAAAAACTTTAGTATATAATTTATAATTTAACAAGTAACTCACGACGTTACTTGCAGTAGTAAATAAATAACGTATTACGTATAGGAAGAAGTATTTGGTCAAAGACGTTAGTTTGACCTTGGCTGATGTCTGCGGATTGCGGAGTTTACAAGGTTGTCCACCAAATTACCAAAACACCCTCTCATTCACTAGCCGACCAGCGAGTATTTTCACTGCAGAGAAGAGAGTTCCACTTGCATTTCCCTAACTTCCCAGTGGACCGCAGTACCGCACAACCCACACTCCCCTGCTCCGCTCAACACAGTTTCATCCCCCTTTCTTCAATCTTGACCGTCAACACCATTCTGATCGGGTCCACGTTTAATTTTGAATCATCCCACGGTTTTAAATAGAGTGCATAATGAACAGCTTGTACTTGATCATAACTTGAGAGGTTTTGGCCTCTCCCCACAACATGTCATGGCCCCTCTGCAGAAATCTGAGCAAGAAATGAAAGAACGGCTCAGAACCCAATACTTGTTTTTTAATTAGAAAACAGAGACAGAGCTGAGAATATAAGATGACAGAAGCTTTGTCTCAAATTTTCATCCCTTTACTTGCATACCCCAAAAAAAAAAGAAAAAAGAAATCAATCGCAGTCCTAGAAGACCCACAAGAAATCAAGTTCATGATACCAAGAAAAATCGAAAATTTAACTCCACCCCCACCATTACCATCTTTGAAGTTTGAGCTCAAAGTCCAATATTCCCAGCTTGCATAGGTTGTTTTAGAGAGAGACAGAGACAGAGAAAAGAAAGATATTTTGCCGTGTTAGTCTCTGTGCTGTGCTAGGTTGTTTGCCTTCACTCTTCAGAAAGATAGTAGTGTGGGTTTGCGTGGTTACTATGAGTAATTGGTTGGGGTTCTCTCCGACTCCACACTTGAGGATTGATGAAAGGTTTGGAAGAGAAAACCAAGACCGTGGTGGAGGCTTTCCTCCTCCTCACTTGTCTGTTATGCCCTTGTGCTCTGATGGCTCTCTCTGTGTTGCTAACCCTTTTAGGCACTCTGCTGGAGCTGAAGGTATTGCATGCCATATATATTATTTAACTTGTTCCTTCCTTGGAATTACCTACAACACTCTAGTATTCGAATATGTTCTTTTCTTTCCAATCCCCTTGTGAATCTTCAGGAACTTATCTTTCTCTCAGTTCGAGAGGTGTTTGATATCGGGCCTCTGAGGTGTTACAGAGTGTTCTGTATTTTGCTTTTTTCAGTTTGCATGTCAGCCAAAGCAGTGTTGTTGAAGTTTTATTATGAAACTGCATGTTTTTTGAATTAACAATCAAATTTTGTATCTGGGTTTTGGTTTTGACCTTTTAATGGTGGCTGCTCTATAGAATGGAGATACGATAATGCAATAGCTGGAGGAAACTCAAATGAAGAAGGTCCAAAGCTTGAAGATTTCTTGGGTTGTTACTCAAACTCTCCTCTTGCAGAAACCAAAGTCTATTGCCAAAGCACCCAACAGGAACGAAATCAAAACCCGAACAATATTTCCAAAATCAATGTTAATGTAGCCCCAAGTTTCAATACCAACACAGAGATAGAAACTGGGGAGAATCTTACAAACCCATCTTCCTTCCTCCAATCTTTCCATGCATACGGTGATAACCCTCAAGAGATAATTCCCAGCAATGGCATGTACAAGTCCTGGCTGGCTCAAACTCAGTTCTCTAATGGAAAATCTTCTGCTGAACCTAATGGGTTTAATTGTCAATCTCTGTCCCTAACAATGAGCCCCGGTGTACAAAATGGGGTAGGTGCAATTTCCCATGTTCAAGTGGATGATGATACTCGTAAACGGTCTATGGCGAAATCTTTTGATAGAGAACCAATACCTCGCAAATCCATTGATACTTTTGGGCAGAGAACATCTCAATACCGTGGTGTTACAAGGTAGGGTATAATGGCTCTCTTTCTAAAGGTTCACTTGTGGAAAACTCAACTCATGTTTTTCTTAACTTTTATCTCTTTTCCACTTTGGGTTTCATGGGATTTATTAGGCATAGATGGACTGGGAGATACGAGGCCCATTTGTGGGATAATAGTTGCAGAAAAGAAGGGCAAACGAGGAAAGGAAGACAAGGTGAAAAAAAAATTCTTCGGCGAAAAAAAAAGCTTTGGGAGCATTTTCAAAGAACCAAACACGCCCTTAACTTTCTTATTTGATCCTTTTTTTTTTCTTTCTTGTTACGAAAGAGAATATACTAAATTACTAACGATTTGTTGTTTCATGAACTGCTTGGATTCTTATCCTCTCACGGCTTCAACGATCTCTGTGCAGTCTATCTTGGTAGGTGACTGTCCCCTGTGCATTTGCGTCTCTTCTTTCCCTCTCTACCATTTTTGTGTACCTTACTGTTTTCCATAATAACCATCTTTTATAGATATAGATACTAAAATATGAAGCATGGGAAGGTGTGCTTTGGTTTGAAAATAATTCATTCCTTTTATTAGGTGGTTATGATAAGGAAGAAAAAGCAGCAAGGGCTTATGACTTAGCTGCGCTCAAGTATTGGGGTCCAACAACTCATATAAATTTCCCTGTAAGCTTTCTGATACTTGCACTCTCTTTTTTTCCCTTTGGATAATAAGACCTTGCTCTTCATCTTGAAAGCGTAGGAAAAAAAAAAAAAAGAAGAGAAAATTTACTACAAAAGTCAAGTTTTGGTTCCCCTTTTTCCATTATATAGAACCTATGAAGCTAGAATTAACCCCATCTATCTGTTGTCTTGAATGCTTAGTTAAGCACTTATGAGAAGGAACTTGAAGAGATGAAGCACATGACCAGGCAGGAATTTGTCGCCAATTTGAGAAGGTACCCATTATATCTTTCCATGTGATAGTGGTGAATTCTCTTTCCTCTTTCCTTTTACCCTAGCTCCATATTCAATGTTGAAGAAACTGTGTCCTTTTTGTTCCCTTGGGCAGGAAGAGCAGTGGATTTTCAAGAGGAGCATCTGTGTATAGAGGTGTGACAAGGTATGGCAAAAAGTCTTGGACTTTATTATTATTAATGATAAAGTTGTCCATAATTTACTGCAATTTTTCAGCTTTTCAATTAACGTGGCTCAATTAGTTGCAAACCTTTATCTTTTCTTTTTTTTCCTTTTCATTTCAGACACCATCAACATGGAAGGTGGCAAGCTCGGATTGGAAGAGTTGCCGGTAACAAGGACTTGTATCTCGGTACTTTTAGTAAGTCTATCCTCTCCTTTTCTTATCTAGATTAGAGATTATATATGCGTTATGTATACTTATATAATGCAATACACTTGTTATAAATCAGGCACCATATTTCAAAAAAGTGCTTTACAAGATTCAGTATTTACCATTCTATAATGATTCATTGATAAATCATACAAAATCTTGAAAATTATTCATCTGGGTATCTAAACAATTTCACTTACAACAATACTATATATAGGCACGCAAGAAGAAGCTGCTGAAGCATATGATATAGCAGCGATAAAGTTCAGGGGAACAAGTGCAGTGACCAACTTTGATATAAGTAGGTATGACGTGAAGAGAATTTGCTCAAGCTCCACTCTCATAGCAGGAGACCTTGCAAAACGGTCTACTAAAGACTCAGCTCCTTGTGCCACCACTGAGGAGTTCAATTCTTCATCTACCCCTTCTCATCAGCCACTCTTCTTGGCCAAAACCAGTGGTGAACGTTCTGATGAATTGGCCAACGTGGTGCAGTGGAATTCCAACAGTGATGAGCAAGCACAGCTTGAGAAGAATGGTAACGGTAACAAGAATGCGTCGAACCCAGAAAGCCCCAGGTATTCAATGGGAGTACCCAGTGAGTTCGGAGTGAGTGGAGAAGATTATGGTCATGGACATAGGTTTTTCTCAGTGCAGGGAGCGAAATATGAAGGACACAATGAGAATAATCAAGACATCCAACGCCAATCGACTTGGAAAAATGTGCTTGGTTCATCGAGTTCTTATGTTTGTTTTGTAGACTGAATGAGGGGGATGAGTTTTAGGTTCAAAATTAGCCATAGCAAAAGCTGTTAGGTGTTTTTGTTGAGGAAGAAGATGAATGCTTGAAATCCTCTTTCCTATTTCCTACCTTGTGTTTAGTTAAAACTTCAAAGCTTGTTTTCTTAGGTGAAAAAGGAAAATGCATTATAATCAATCATAAGCTTCGTTGAATAACCTCATCATAAAGAACAAATTCAATGAAGAATTATGAAGTGGAAGGATAAGGGAAGTAAACATAGACAGACGTATTTGTCTTTTCAGTCTAGACAAAAGACAGAGGGACGACCACTTCACTTTTTTCTTTTTTTAAAGAAAAATAGGATGATTTATCTCAAATTAGGAAGAAGGACATTAAATACAAGATGACAAAATTTTAAAAAAAATCATATAACAATAATTTTAAATAATTTCATGTTTTATAAAATATTAAATATTTACATTATATTCATTCACTACAAATATATATGACTTTACGGAACATTAATATTTTTAAAAAATATATATAATTATAAGAAATATTATCACATTACTCTAATATATATATTCACAACAAAAAAAAAAAAACAATCAAGAGATATTATTAATTTATTTATTCATAGCAAAATCAATTATAAGTAAATATGATTTAAAAAAATTGAGAAGAAATGACAACCTATATCGAATTTATTTTAAGCTGTGTTAGAGTCAATTTTTATTATTATTTAGACATCCATGTACATGCTGTCGCTATGTTGTGATTGTGTTTGAGACAACAAAATAGTTCTCAAATAATCCACACAAATTGAGATGCTGTAATTGTACCATTTGAAAAGTTGTCAAAATTCAATTCAATCATTAATGAAGTAAACTATATTATTTTCATCAATGTAATATTCTTATAATTTTTTTATTTAACGTTTTAAGATAATAATATAAGAATTAAATAATTATTAAATAATTTTAATTGTAATAATAAATAATTATATTAGATTAAATTATTTTTATAAAAATTAAATTAAACTCTTATTATTTTATTAAAAATAAGAATAAATTTTAAAAAAATAATAATTAATGTTTCATTAATAATATTTTAAATAAATTAAAAAATTTTAAATAATTATTATTTAAAAAAACCAAATTAAACAATTACTGTATTACACCACTAGCTAGCACTAGGCCATATAGAATATTATTTTTTTAAAAAAAACTCTATTGTCAAGTTACTTTATTGTTTCTGTTAAATATTAATTTGCCAAACTATTATTAGTGCATAGTTTGATGTTGAATATTCTTGATTTTTTTATAATGATAATTTCGAATCTAATTTGTTTAGCAATATTTTTTATGGCGAGAGGCAATGGTTTTGTTTGTCTATCAATATTTTATTATTCTCCTAAGCTGTCGGATATTGTTGGACAAGAATGAGAGAAAGAAAAGGACCGACCATGATTGATGAGTAGAAAACGACGAGAGAGAGAGAGAGGGACTACAAAGTATGGTACGGCGCTGCAGCAGGGAATCACTGTGGTAGCAAGTAAAGCCGTGTTTGTCCCACCGTTTATCTTCCGGTTGCTAAAATACACCTCTGGGTACGGTGTGCACTGTTCCAAAGAAAAAGTCAAATAGAAGCAGGGCAAACACAGCTTTGACTCTTATAGGAAAGAATAAATCCAAAAATCCAATCAGTTGAATAGGTTATAGGGTAGTCCAGAGTGTAGGGAAGTGGTGCCTTAAATTGCGTGCCCTTCACTTTATTGTGCCTTCCCTTGCTTCGCAGTCGTTTTTCTGACTTTTCTTCTCAATTATTCCACCAGTTTTATTCTTGGCGCGTGATGGTCACGGCGAAATAAAAAATGATTAAAAGATGTTGTACGGAATGGGAGAAAATATAGAGAGACTGTGAGCAGAAGACGGAAGAGAGGCAAAGAGAAAGACAAGACAAGATGGTTGAACATTGCAGAGACATGTCTCCATCATTACCAACCTATTTCCAACCTCTTCACGTCTATGCAATACATATCTTTTGGATTCAGATCCGACATGATCTTATCTCATTTATTTTGAAGGAGTAAAGGGAGTCTAGATTCGATCATTAATTATATTTTAATTATATTTATTTACATACTTATAAATAAAAATAAATTTTGTGCAAGTTAAAATATATTTTTTATTTTTTAAAAGTTTTAATTTTATTTTTTATATTTATTAAATTTTAATTTAATTATTTATATTTTAAAAATAATTTATTATTGTTTCTAAAACTATCACCATTAATTCATTAAATAAAAAATATTAACATAATATTTAAGTGACAAACTCAATTATACGTGATTAAGTGGATAAAATTGAGCCATTTTGATCCCCACATAACCTGCATTTAACGTGGGAAGAACTTGTCTTCCTTTCATTCTAATCTATCATTTACATACCAAATATGATGGCTATGGTGGAGTTAAGAATTTTTTGGACATCGATCCACTATCTTCCTCGCATTTCTTGTATGAGCATTGAACTCAGTTAAGAGCAGTGGTGATCTTGTATGAGTCTTAATCTTGGCTTCCATTATGAATATGGACCATCATCTCTGAGTAAGAGATCTACCTCTTTCTCTTTCCTTGCTACTCTATGGAGTTTTGTAGACTTGTAATATAGCATACAAGAATCAATTGAGCCACCATAACAATGTCTCAATCCCATTTGTTATCTTGGAAACGGCCCCAATTGAATTATTAATTTATTTTGTTCAAATCAAGTGAGAGAGAGAACATCTGGGGATTTTTTACAGCAATAAATGGGTCAAAGAGAGAAATCACCCATTTTTTTATTACTAAAAAAAATAAAAAAATCTTTAAGTAAACGGTGATTTAGCAAAAGATGGAAGGCATAACTTCATCATTGTTGGTCTTTGTAAAT
>JASKGM010003902.1:0-12091 GCA_034509205.1 Ceratonia siliqua
TATTAATAAACATTTAATTATTAAATTTTAATTAATAATAAATATATTACTTTCTCACGGAACTTCTCACGGATAAGTTCCGTGAGAATATGTCGATGTTCTCACGGATGGTGTAGTCGTGAGAATTTCTCACGGATGTTTATCTGTGAGAATTTTTGACTGATAAATATTCGTGAGAATTTCTCACGGCTACACCATCATGAGAATTTTCGTAACTATCACATAAAAAATCTCACGCCCTATTTTTCGTGAGAATTTTCGTGAGAATTCAAATTTCTCACGAAAAATAGGGTATTTCTCAAGGAATTTGTCTGTGAGAAAATCCATGTTTTCTTGTAGTGAAATAGAATAAAACAAAAAATAGAGGGCTTTCGCCCTTCTACAACAATGGCATGGCTACGCGAATGAGGTGTTGAGAGGACGATGGTGGCAAGTGATGCTTCCTCCTACAGCTTGGAGACAGCGAGGAGGAGATGAGCTTAGAAGAAGATGAAGGTGGCATTGAGAGGGAGAGGAGATGGTGGTGTCGAGCTTTCTCCTACCGCTTGGTGGCGATGAGGAGGATGAAGGAGACATGATGACCAGATAACGTAGATGTTCTCGAGAGAGTGAGAAAGCATTGGATTTAAGGAAGAAGCCAAGAGGGAAAGCTCAAGAAGATGGTGACGACGACCATCCCCCTCCTTTACACGTCTCTGGTTGTAGCTCTGGTATTACAGGGAGGGCTCCAATTCCTCAACTTCAAAATGATGTTGTTCGCATTTTTTTTAAGAAATATGGTACTTTAAGCTCTTCTTCAGTAACTCTTGCGAGTACCAAAAAGAACCCCAAAGTAATATAATTCTAAAATACATGAAAAGAAACTCAAAGCATCACAAAATACCAAGATAAATATTAATCTATTATTTATTATCTATCATCTATTATCATTATTATTTTATAATAATATAGATAGAGGTGTGGGAAGGAGTGTAGGAGAAAGTGGTACGAAAATATTAAAGCTATTCAAATTGGTTGGGCTCACTGGGTTGGCCCACCCAGCTCGTTCAAAAGGGCAGGCCTGGTTTAAGGAATTTCAACCCTCCATTTTGACAGGTTAGCCTTCCCCACCCTGCCTGCACAATAGGACAAGGCAGGCCAAGGTGGGTTAAGAGGCGTGCTAGCCCCTTTTTTTTTTTGCACTCACCTCACCTCACTTTATTGCCTACTGGGTTGGAATGTGTATTGGACCTATTTGTATGGGAATATGAGATGGAATGGAAAGATTGGAAGGAAGTGAAGGAACGTGTACCTAGAAGGAAGAATGCACTTGGTGGGATTCGAGACCATCTGCCTTGGGTCATACCTTCAAATGTTTTACCACTTATCTAGTGGCTTCTAATTGGTGATATATGAGAAATATGTGGATGATATCTATTTTAGGTAGGTTACCCCGCCAAGGGGCAGGGTGGGCTATAAGGTCTTTAGCCTGCCAGTTTGGCAGGCCAACCCACCCCGCCCCTTCTGGAGGGTGGGCTGAAGCAACTTTAGGGCGGGCTAGCCTGGCCCACCCTGTTTGACAGCTCTAGAAAATATCATTTCTCAAAGTGTTTTGTGTTTATTTATTTATGGTGTGCGTAGATGAATGAAAAAATGAAATGGGCAAAGGATGGGTTCAAAATAATTTTTGAATAATTTTATTTAAGTGTATAAGATATTACATTGTAGTATCATATGAATTTTATTTTTTAAATGTTTAAAATTTTAGATAATATCATTAAATTTTCTTTGTAAATATAGTATTTTTGAAAATAATATAAACATTTTTATTTAAAGTGACATATTTATTTTCATTTTTTAAACTTAAGAAGTAGCCAAAATATAAAAGAAATAAAAATTTTCATTTAAATATCATTTTATTTTAATTATGTAGCTAGGAGACTTTTTTATTTTAAATAATTATAATGTGTTGTTGTATTACATTAACTTTTAAGAGAAAATTACATTTATCCTTATGGAGCTACACTCAAATTATAGAGCTAGGTTTGTTTTTCACATATAATGTTACACATGATTCCATTTGTAATACCCTTAAAATTTTAGAATGACCTCTACATATGTTGTAGAAAGTAGTATATATAATTATTTTATTATTTTGTGGGATAATAAGGTTGGAGGGTATAATTGTTATAAATTAATGGGGTTTTGTAAGAAAACTTAAAAGTTGGGTATTTTTAGAATTTAACTTAAAAGTTGGGGTATTTTTGTAATTTTTCCTAAAGTAACTTAAATACCCCATTTAACGTCAAAAAGGATATCCACTTTTCTCCTACACGTAAGTTTCAGCTCTTCTTCTCTAGGGGGTGCCGTCTACCATTGCCAAAGGCTTCAAGCTTCGAGCCCATTGAATCTATTCAATATTGTCACATACTTCCTTCACAAAAACTTCATATTTTTCTCTCCTCTACAAGAAGACAGTTTTTGTTTTGTGAAATACTCCAAAATCTTACAACTTGGGAGCTTGGTTGTGGCTTTTAGGAAGAGATTTCCTTGGGATTTTATTTTGTATTTAGTTGAAAGTTTCAAGTAATTTCTTTTAGTCAAATAAAGTTTTAAAAAATATTAGGTATTTTTTCTAGGGAGTTTCACGACTGGTTGCAAATTTTGGAGAATGAAATTCTTAGTATTTTGCTTAATTGGGAATTTCTTGGGATGTTAAAATTTGTAGGAAGTTGCTAGGAAAATTTATTAAGGCATCCAACTTACAAAGGGCATCATTTAAGTGGATTTGGTAAGCTAAATTGTGGTTATGAGACTCCTTGGTGATTATTGGATAGTAGATATTGTGGCATACTTCTCCTATTTTAAATTCCTCTAGATGAGCCAAATTGTATACTTTAATATATTACTGATTTTAAGACCTTGAATAAATTTCTAGTGTTTTTTTATTATTACTTTAAATTATTTTTGCTGTCTGTTTAGCTAGTATGGGGAAACAAGACCTTAGAAATAAATTTTAGAAATATTGCAGTTTATTTATTTTATACGAGATTTTGTAATTTACATTTGTGAAAATGAGATATTGAACTTATTTGGAACAATGTCTTTGGAAATTGAGAATTTTGATGTCTTTGAGGGATGGATATCCTTTTCAATGATACTATATAATTTAAATTGATTTTGTTGCAAATGGTTTTGGGAAATCCATGCCAGGACCTTGTGGTAGTTAGTGGGGTTGATCGCCTAGATGCATCTATTATATGATGGTATTTTAATGAATGAGATAACCATTAGGCGAAGCCACATCCCTAATGCCAATCATGGGAGGAAAAAGGGATATAGCCAATGCTAGGAGAAAGGGATGCCGGCGGAGGTAACATTGAGAATATGGTAACGCAGAGGAAAGGATACCCGTTAGATCGAGCTGCCCCTAGAGATGTGGCCTATGCTAGGAGGAGAGGGCTATCAATGAGGTGGGGTTGCCTCAGGTGCTTTCATGTGAGACCCTACACAAATTTGAATCTATTGATTTCATTTCATGGTTTTAAATGTTTTTAAATTTTTATGGAAATATAATGAAAATCCTCTTATGGTGGAATATTCTTCTTTTAGCAATTACGATTAATTATTTTAGCTTTCTCATAGTTCCAATTGATAAAGTATGATAATACTCTTCATGCTTATCTTATTTTCCTTCCTACTCACTTTGTTTATTATGCCCTCATTAAGTCTGTGTGACTCACCCCTTTATAATAAATTTTTTTTTTTGGATCATTAGCTTGTTGATGAGTATATCTCTAGGAGTCCTATTCACTCCTAGACATTTTTGGTAAGCTTCCTTTTGTTGATGTTGTATATGTGTGTTTGACTCCACATTTTGCAGCTAAAGGAAGTGTCTATGGTGCTATTTAATTTGTTATGTATTGTCAAAACTTGTTTTGGTTTTCAAACTATGTATTGGATGGTTTGGATTAATTCAAGATGTACCTATCGGGTTATTTTGAACATATGTATTTTGGACATGCCCATTTTGCAAGGAAAACTCTGCCAAAATTTTTGAAAAATTATAAAAAATGAAGTTTTGTGATTACATTCATTGTTTCATTTCATTAGATCATAGGCTTGTTAGATTAAGTTTAGTCTATGCCCCGATCATGGCCCCGAGTTTGGGTCATGACACCTTTAGATTGTCATATTTACGTAACCGTAAACTGATTATAAATTACATTGATTTCTTCCAAGATATGTTCATAATTTGATATTAAAAAGTTTATGTATTCCTAACAATAAAAAACTTAAGTGAGATCAATTATACTTATATTTAGACAAATTCTATCTGTATATGCAAATATTTTTGCTTATAATTATTTTCTTATTAAACTTTTATAATTACATAAGAGAAAAGAAAAAAAAAAACTACTTTTTATTAAAAAAAAACTAAAATTCTATTTTGGTCCTTCACAAAAGGATCAATTCTCAATTTGGTCATTCAAACAAAAATGTTTTGATTTTAATCTCAACAAATAAATAAAATGACAATGTTATCCTTCAATTCATCTAGTGTTAAATTTGTAAATTCAATCGCTAATGTGGGTGGTTAGTATGACATGTTATCGTTAAGTAGTCAAGCTGAAAATAATTTTATACACTTAGATTGATTTTTATACAAACCCTAATTCCAATTAGTTTGAGTTACATGACAAAATCAATCTAAACATAGCTATGAAAATTATCTCGAACATGATTACTAAATGATGACATGTGATATTTTAATCACTTACATTAACAATTGGATTAACAAATTTAACATGAGATGGATGAAAGGACAATATTATCGTTTTATTCGTTTATGAGAAACTAAAATAAATTTTTTTTAATATGAGCAAAAATGGGATTTTAGTTTAGAAGAAAGTACTTTTCAATTTTTGATTTTTTTATGATAATAATTTTGTACACGTATTTAGTTAATATATACAATTATTTTTAAATAATATTTTTTTATTATGAGAAAGGAGTAATAAATAAAAATTTTATTTAAAGCAGAATAAAAATATATACTTAAAAATTTTAAAGACAAAAATATTCTCACTCAAATTAAAACGAAAAGTTTAGCTTCTACTTGTAAAGATTATAAATTGTTTTAAGTTTATCCATAGTTTTTTTTTTTCATTATTTCAATAAACTGGTCTGCATCCACTCGTGTTAGGGCCATTGGCAAAGTTAAACGTGCTAAAAAACAGTCCATATTTAAACAAATTGCATTTTATATTATCTAAACACATTCACGAATTATATGAACTTAACCACATACTCAAACTAGTTTTACAGAAGAGAAGAGAAATAAAGGAAAACCAAGGCCTAAAACACTTAAAGGCAGCAAAGAAAAATTGTAGATAGAGAAATAGCTATATATTTTGAGAGCGAGAATGGTTTGTGCAACGACGACGTGAGCAAAGCACCACACCGGCAACAACAGAGAACGACAACGGTGTGAACGGCCTGCTCGAGAAGGCCCACAATGACCGCTCTGTGCGAGACGAAGGACGCCGACGGAGCTACGCGAGATGATTGATGACTATGACGACCCTGTGCGACCAAGACCCCCTCCCAGTTCTCATATTTTGGCCAGCTGGCCACCAGATGAGGATCCTATGCAAATACCCAAGTTAATTTCTTCATTAAGACAGAAACAGAGCTTTAGAGAAACTCCCATAGGGAAAAATCAACCAGCAATTCAGCCATTTGCTGATCTGATTAGTCAAAAATTGATCGCCATAGACTTTGAAGATGGTAACCTATCCATTCCTATGATCAATATCAATGACAGTGTGATCTTAGACTTACGCAAGCAATGGGAGAATACTATTATCATCAAATTATAAGGAAAGACTGTTGGGTACAAATTTCTCTTCAGTTGATTAAAGAATATCTGAAAGCCCAAAGGGGAGATAGAGTTGGTTGACCTTGGTTCTGGTTATTTTCATGTAAGATTTGCTTTGGCTACAGACTTGAATGATGTGGTTATCAAAGGACCTTGGGTGATACTAAACCATTATCTCTCTATTCGATGATAGAGACCTGACTTCATGCCTTTTAAAAATACTATTACTTCCACTATTGCTTGGGTTCGTTTTCTAGAATTAAACAAGATGTTTTATGATGACTGTGTTTTATTGGCTATTGCTGCGGCTATTGGGAATCCAGTGAAGGTAGATAAAAATACTTTTCGAAGCATCTAGGGGGAGGTTTGCTGGTGTGTGCGTGGAGATTAATTTGAATAAACCGCTTGTTGGCACTTTTTTGAAACTAGTACAAAGTTGAACATGAGAGCTTATACCTTTTATGTGTAAAGTGTGGAGTGTATGGACATCTTCCTAGAGACTGCACTGTCACTAAGGAAATTGCTGACCAAACATCGGAGGGGGTGTGCAAGAAGAAGACACCTACCATGGACAATGGAGGTGTGGCTCCGATACACAAACCCGCAGCAGAGTTCTCTACCAGATCTAATCCCATGTTTGAAGGTGGAAATCTAGGGGAGATGAGAGATAGTTGCGGAGAGTGGATGGTGGTCACAAAGAATAGGAATGCGAATTTCAAACAAACGGGTTCATTTGGGGTTAAAGAGATAATGCGCAATCAAAATAGCTTTCAAGCTTTAAAGGATACCTCTAATGTAGTGGATATCTCCATTCACTTTTTATGGGCATGCCGATTTTCAACCTCCTAATAAGGGCCATGAACATGGGCCAGATAGGGAATATGGTGAACATTTAGAAGGTGATGACCTGCATTCCAAGTCAAAAGATGGGTAGCATCAAGTGTTAAGTTAGATGACCACCATGAAGAGGAAGCTTCTATGCTTGTTGATGAAAATTGTGACAGGGTACGATTGCCTAAGTGATGTGAATGTATTCTATTATTTGATGATGATGAAGTTTAAGGGATTTTCTTTACTGGAACCTTAGGGGAGCTGCAAGTAGAGTTACGGAGCAGCATATTCAAGACTTAATTAGTAAATATCACCCTACTTTGTTGTGTTTATTAGAAACTCACACTCAATTTGTTACTACCTCTTGCTTTTGGAGGTCTTGGGGTTTCTCCCCTGTGGCCATAAGTGAAGCTGTGGGCCGCTCTAGGCGTATTTGGGTCTTAAGCTCTTCTACAGATTTTGTTTTTACTGATTTAACTATACAGAGGCAGTGTGTTTCTTTTAGAATTACAAAGGGTCAAAAATAGGGGCCTGTGTCAATGGTTTATGCTAGCCCCACCCCCTCTGTTAGGGAAGAACTTTGGACCAATTTCTGCACTATGCGACAGCAAATCCGTATTCCTTGGATCATGATTAGGGACTTTAATGACATTCTTTTGCCATAGGAGGTTAAAGGTGGTATTTTTTATTCCAATTGTACTGCTAAATTGGCTGCTATGATGCAATCTTGTAATCTTCATGACATAGGTATGAAGGGACTTCAATTTACCTGGACGAGAAAGGTGAGGGGTTTTAGCATTGTTTCAAGCACCTTGACCGAGCATTAGTAGATATGCAGTGGAGGATGACATTCCCTGAAGCTTCGATTACTTCTCTTTTTAGTACCTATTCCGACCATCATCCTATTTGTCTCCCTGTATAGTGGTAATATGGATAGAAGAGATCACCTCTTTCGCTTTGAAGTCGCCTGGGATACCTACCCCTTGTTTGAGAATGTGTAATGCTTGGCGTAGGAGCTTTCCCAACGTTATTGGGAGTATGATGGAAGTCCAAAATTAAGCTAAGATTTACAGTAAAGAGATATTTGGGAATATTTTTTACAGAAAAAAGAATCTGAATGCCCGTCTTGTTGGTATTGCGAAGTTCTTGGAAAACAAAGATTTAATTTTCCTACGTCATCTAGATCATCAATTGCGTAAGGAGTTAGAGGAGACTCTTCTTCAAGAAGAACTACTTTGGTTCCAAAAGTCTCATGAGCAGTGGATTAAATTTGGTGATAAAAATACAAAATTCTTTCATGCCCACACAATTGTTAGGAGGAAAAGAAATAAGATTGAAGACCTTTTTCTCCAGAATGGGTAGTGGTGTACAGATACAGATAAGCTTCGGTTTAAGACCAGTTCTTATTTTATGAAATTGTTTGCAGGAGATTCTAAGGTCACTAATCCTTATCTTGTTATTGATGATCATCCTTCTATTACTCCTCAGAAGTCTGACTTATTGCTCCAAGATGTTTCCAAGGACGAAATATGGAATGCAGTTAAAATGATGAGGTCCTTCAAAGCTCCCGGCCTAGATGGTTTTCAACATTTTTTCTTCAAACGATACTAGAATATTATTGGGGGGATGTTTTTCGCTCGGTTTCTCTGGCTTTCTCTACAGGTTATTGTGATCCTAAACTATGTGAGACACTTATTGTGCCAATTCCTAAAGAAGACAATGCTACCAGAGTTACTCAGTTTTGGCCCATTAGCTTGTGTAATATGGTTTACAAGATTATTTCCAAAATCCTTGTGAATCGTATACGGCCCTTTTTAGATAGCATCATCAGTTCCTTACATAGTAGTTTTGTACCACGTCGAAGCAGTACTGACAACATTATGTTGGCTCAAGAGGTTATGCATTATCTTCACAGAACACGAAACAAGCAAGGTGTTTTGGCTTTCAAAGTTGATCTAGAAAAAGCATATGATATATTGGATTGGAAATTTTTACAGCTCGCCTTGGAAGATTTTGGGTTTCCTACCCAAATAATTACCAACCTCATCATGCACTGTGTAACTTCTAATTCCTTGTCTATACTATGGAATGGTTATAGACTTACTAGCTTCTCTCCTTCTCGAGGACTCAGACAGGGTGACCCCATATCACCTTACCTATTTGTCATCTGTATGGAAAAACTCTCTTTGATCATAAATAAGAAGGTGACTTGCAAAGAATGGTTGCCACTACATATTGCCAGATATGGCCTAAAATCTTACATTTACTCTTTGCTGATGATGCGCTTCTCTTTGCTAAGGCTTCTATATGCCAGGCAAGAGTTATTAAGGCTACTCTTGGAGATTTTTGTAGGGCGTCTAGATTGCAGGTGAACTTTATAAATCTAGAGTCATCTACTTTTGGTCTACACCTAATCATGTTAATAACCAAATCAAGATTGTTTCGAATGTGAGCTTTTATGATTCTCTGGGTACTTATCTAGGTATCCCTCTTATGCATGGAAGAGTGAAAAACACTGATTTTGAATTTATTCTGGATAAATTGAAGCTTCGCTTAACTCATGGAATGGACAGTTATTAAACTATGCTAGCCAGGTTACTCTTGCCAAATCAGTTTTGAATTTTAAGCCTATTTACTCTATGCAAATTTTATGACTATCGAGGAAGATTTGTTTAGAGATTGATGCACTTATAAAAAACTTCATTTGGGGTGCGTTTGAGCAAGGTAATGGCCTTCCTTTGGTTAATTGGCAGGCTCAACCCAAAATCTCATAGGGGCTAGGTATTTGGGACGCCCATGTCACTAATATTTCCTTATTATGTGAGCTGGTGTGGCAAGTTGCATAGAACTCTTCTAAGCTATGGATGAATGTCTATCAACATAAATATCTAGAAGATGGGAGTGTATTACAATATCGTTACTTTGCCACTGATTCTTTTACTTGGAGGTAACTTACGAAAGCTATTTCATTTCTTAAAAGTGGATACATCTTTCACATCTGCGATGGATGTAACATATCTTTTTGGGATGATTATTGGGTTGGATACTCCTCGTTGAAGCTCTTAGTGGATTAAGTTCATACTTCCAATTCTAATGGTTAGTGGGATATATCTCCATTGCACACTCTTCTTCCCAATAATATTAGAGATGATTCCAAGTGTGTCAACGCCATTGTACTCTAATATCCCACATAAGCTCATTTGGAATGGTGATGCCTCTGGAAGTTATATTGCAAAGTTTAGGTATGATTGGGTACTCAAGAATTCTCTCAACTCTCCATCATTAAATAAACAGTGGAACTGGGTTTGGAAAATCCGTGGGCCAGAGAATATTGAACTTCTTTTTTGGTTAGCCTTGCATCACACTTTGCCAACTATAGCTTTGCATCAACGGAGGGGATTAGACACTTTTGGTGTTTACCCAAGGTGTAATGCACATGAGGAGACAATACTTCACTGTATTCGGATGCATTTTGGTGAAGGAAGTTTGGGAGCATTGGGGTTTAGTAACAGACCTAGTTTTGGGAATCAAGATACTTGGGAATAGCTAAAAATAAGAACACAGTGGATTTTGGGAAGGAATTTATGGCCCTTATGATATCTTATTCAAAGTAACAGTTTGGTGGTGGTGTTGGTGTGCTAGAAACACTTTTATTTTCCAAATGGAGAGTGGTCCACTTTTCACATGATTAGTAGAATAAGGGTTATGTGCTTGGCCTGCATTAATACTCTTGATGGGGTTACTACTAACATTGGAAGGAGCACTCGCATGCACTACAAGAAAACATAGATTTTCTCATGGAAAAATTCCGTGAGAAATACCATAATTTCCGTGAGAATTTTGAATCTCACGGAAATTCTCACGGAAATCCAGGCGTGAGATTTTTGATGTGATAGTCACGAAAATTCTCGCAGATAAACTTCCGTGAGAATTTCTCACAGCTACGTAGCCGTGAGAAATTCTCACGGAAGTGTATCCGTGAGAATTTCTCTCGATCGTTTCTCTGGGATAAGTAGCCGTGATAAGCTCTCACGGATCGCCATCCGTGAGAAGTTCCGTGAGAAATTAATATATTTATTATTAATTAAAATTTAATAATTAAATGTTTATTAATAAATTTAATTATATATTTAATATAAATAAAATATATAAATATACTTAAATTAAATAAATATATAAATATAAATAAAATCACATAAAAAAAGTAACCAAATAAAATTAAATTCAAAAGATTAAATTCAAATTTAAAGTAAAAGTAAATACATTAATTGTCAATTTGACTCAAACTCAGCGTCAATGCGATCATTGAGAGGGAATTGTCGATCAACGGTAGGGGGAGGGGAAGGGATGGGAGCTATACGACCACTAATTATTTGACTAATCATCTCTTGGAGTCGCTCCTGTAGTCGCTGTTCGAGTCGCTCCTCGAATCGCTGTTCGAATTGCTGTTCGACTTAGCTGATGACCTCGCTCAATAATTGTTGAGGAACCTAGGTGGATGACTCCGATGGCTAGCTTGAGTAAGGTTTCTTAAACAGGCGAGCCTCAGAACCCATCCCATAAACCCGACCCTTTTTGTTCACCCCAACAACTTCTGTCCACAGACGAGTGTTATCGTTGGAAGAACCGGTCGACTCCTGGGTGGCTCTGTGCTCCTCAAAAGCTTTCTGTATGTGTTAAAACACAATTAATGAGAAATTATTTGAATCACAATTAAAAAGAAACCTATAATATTGAAATTTAATCTAATTTAATTTAACTCACGTAAGTTTGCTCAGCGTACGGATGGACCCAACCCTTGCCCTCACTATATTGAATATTCCGGAAGACCTCAGCAGTGTCAACTTGCCTCCCCAACTCTTTTGACTGAAAACAATGAATTAAATTGTTATAATACTAATAAATAAATAAAAGTTAGAAACTAATAAAAACTTACAAGCCTCTTTTTATGTACGGAAAAGGAGATGCTTCCTCCTCAATGGACGGAGGCGCCCTCACTCTTGGATAGATTAATCTTGTTCCAAGCTGAGTCAGTCTTGAACTCCTCGGATGCCCAATACTCAAAGAGCTGGGTCTTGATAGCACTCCCCATCCAAATGCCTTAGGACTTCCCTATTCGTATGTCTCTATGAGCTACTCGGATGCTGTCAGAGCACTTCATATCCCACAGCCTACGCACCTCGACTTCCTCTTCGGGTTTCTAGATATACTTTGCCTGCATTAGAAATAATATAGTTAAAGTAAGTAAGCATTAAGATAAAGTTAATTGAATAATAAATGTACAAGTTTGATTAATACCTTAAATAGGCTCCACTAGTGCTCATTCACCTCAAGGGGAGTCTTTTCAAAGCATTTATAAGCCTCATGATAATGTGATTTGTAGATTACAGATAATGTCCT
>JASKGM010003913.1:0-44568 GCA_034509205.1 Ceratonia siliqua
CACATTTTCGCATCACAGAACTTGTAGTAATTTTAATTTGGTTATGAACTTGTGTCATTTTGATTTGGTTATGAACTTATATCATTTTGATTTGGTTATGAACTAGTGAAAGTTATTTTGATATGGTTAAAACTTGTGTAATTTTGATTAGTGGAGTTCTACTAAATTAAAGTCACTGGATACCATTGAGTTTTATTTAGCATTGTAAGACTTATTTTTATTGTATTGTATTATTAAAATTTTTTATGAATAATGATAAAAGTATTTAATGTGAAAAATAAAAAAAATTATTATTGGATAATTTTTTCAATAATAAAAGTATTTAGAAAACTTGGTTATATTCCTTTTTAATACAATATGTTATTTTATTTCATTAAAAATTTAATTCAACAAAAGGGCATTTTTGAAAAAATTGATTATATTCCTGGGAATCTGCTACTTCAACCAAATATAGGAATTAAATTTTCCCAACAATGCATCATAATTTTTTCAGGAAAGTAAAGTGCATACCAAACACCTTTTATAAACTTTCTTGAAATCACATTCCCAAGAATAGGATTCTCAGGAACCTTAACTTTCCCAATCATCAAACTTTCCTGTTACCAAACGCCACCTAAATTCATAAAACAAACTGGTATTTAGGCAACTAAACAACTAAAAATTCTTGGTACAATAAAATAGAATAGAATTCCAACTTAATTCACGGTATTTAATTCAAATGGGAATTGTAGCCATTTCAAAGATTACCTTTCACTAGCACCTCTAATTAGTAGCAACGAAGTGGAATTTATCCTCGGATGAACTCAAATGAGTTAGAATGGCCGCAACGCAGCAACCAATACCCAGCCACTGCAAATAACTTGTGGCTCTGAAGTTTTACAAGAGTAAGGAAGCAAGGAGGAGTGTTGCGTGCTGAAGGAGCAAGCAAGGCGAAGCTCGCTGTAACAGGGGATGCTTGAAGGAAGATAGAAAAATTAAGTAACTCTCGTCTAGAAAGGAAGTCAAGGCAACTGAAAGAAATCGCAAATGGTGGTGCTAGTTTCTTTGCTATAGAAGGTTCTAGCTACTCAGCTGTGGCACTTCCTAGGAAAGCCATGTAGCTTGCCAACAAAATATCTACTAGAGGTTTTTTTTTCTAGATAAGCTAGTGCCTTTCACCTAAAATATTAGACTAAGAAGCATTCAATAAAAATAATAATAATTTATGTGATGAAAAAAAAAAGGGCCATGCAAGCCCAAATAATTTAGCCCAAGGATATATAAGCTTTCAAAATATCTCCACTTCCACCTAGCTTCTTTCCCAATTATCATTGTATTAAAATTTTTCATTTTCTTTATTACTATCATAATATAAAAATTCTATCGAAGTAAAGAAAATCCTTACTCAAACAAATAAGAAATCTTTATTCATAAATCAAATAATTTAAGGGCATAAAATTCCTAAAGTAATATTGGTTGAGAAATTACATGGGTAGTCATTACAATTCACTTCTCTATAATGAGATAAAATGAACTTTCTAACATTGATATTTTTAAGGAATGATAGAAAAGACAATTGGCAAAGCTTGAGCTATCTGCAACACTGATAAAAGGCCTAAAAGAGTTGACAAAGTCAGACTATCAGAAAAAGCAATGCAGAAAAATCAAGCATCTCCAAGCCTAAAGTGTAAATTAACCAGGTCGATCTTTCGGTCCAGCTTGCAAGAAAATAAAGTAGTGGTCAAAACCACCATAAGTGCAACTGAAGGTGAACGCTAGACTTGTAGAAGTGCATTCAATGGAGCTCCAATGGCTAGATTTGAAGATTATAAGTAGTTTCACCTCAACACCATTGAAGAGAAAGTAGAAAAAGGCAATAACTTAGTCAAAGACGAACTTTTACTGCTCATTCACTATTGTGCTATAATTTGGTGCATCTACTCTATTAAAAGAGAGTTTATTTGATAGGCTCTTTATGAACATTTATCTAGTATTGAGAGA
The DNA here is from genome assembly GCA_034509205.1 of Ceratonia siliqua. Classification (NCBI taxonomy): domain Eukaryota; kingdom Viridiplantae; phylum Streptophyta; class Magnoliopsida; order Fabales; family Fabaceae; genus Ceratonia; species Ceratonia siliqua. Next base: position 1,981 of record JASKGM010003913.1, read on the forward strand.
GTTGGGAAGTTTGCTAGATTCTTGGTAAATAAACTTAGGGTTTAGGGTTTGTAAAAGTTTGGGATAGTTTTCCTTAGGTGAAGGCTGGAATTGCCTTCCACGTGTGTAAGTTTTTTGGGTTCTATTATGAGTGAAAAATCCAGAGGCAGCTTAATTGTGAGATTTGAGGTTAATCTTTCTGTTGTAAAAGGCTGGTCTACCTTATCCTGTACACTTTGGTGATTACCCTTTTATATTAATTAAATTCTCAAACTTTGTATTTGGGAAGTGGGTGTAGAATCTTATTCATAGATCTGAACCACTATATATCATGATGTTCATTCTCTCACCCATTAACTCTTTATGTTTATGCAATTTTATTTCTCTGTCTGATCACTTACTGCATTGCGTAATCATTTTCATAAATTGTTGTTTTGGGACTTAGTCCTTAAATTTATTTTGAACTTGTTTTTCAACTTGGATTTTGAACTTGTTCACTCCAATGTTTTGAAAATGATTTCATATACTTAAGTTTTGATATTGGTTTTGCATATGCATTAAAATTAAAATCATCAAGCATAAGTTTTCGCATGATCTTTAATCGAAAGAATAATCTGCTTAAAAAATTGCTTTAGTTTTCATCACCTAATTCAACCCCTTATTGAGTGCTTTACACATGTTTTTTAACAATACATTTGCAAATAAGTATTGGAGAATCAAAAAGGGACCAAGCTTTATACGTCTGTCCAAAGTCTTAAGTAGGACTGACTCACCCAAGAGCCACCATTGGAGAATTAACACAGAGAAAATTCAGCCTTCATCGATTGATTTGCTGAAAGCAGAGCATATGCGAAGACCTAAACCTTGTTTAAATTATTGGCTTGGTTCATTGATTATGATACTAAATTATAAGTGTCTCACACTCATGTAGTTGACAATTCAGACCTATAAATATGGGGAATTTTGGCTTTCCGCCTCTACACCTGCTCCTCTCATCTTCATTTTGAGCTCTCTATAGTAGCTCTTCTGTTCAAGTCCATATAAAAATTTTGAGATAATATGGCAAACTTGAGGTTCTTTCTGTGCCTCAACTTGGTCTTAATCTCCTGTTCAGTTTCTGAACCTCGCCCTCTTACTTCATCTTTGAAAAGCGATGCAACCAAATTAGAGTTGCCATTGAGTGCAGATGGCATTTTCCTAGCAGTTTCAGGACTCAAGGGAATGAAGAATCTGCAACATAAGCCAACTCGTCTTAGTCCTTCTGGTCCAGATCCAAGGCACCATTGACCCACTAATTAGCGGCTTTGTCGTTGGTGAGAGAGATTTGAATATTTTATAATAAAACCCCAAGACGGTGTTTGTAGGTGGTGATATTAATTTTGGCGGAAATATATTTTTGGTCATTACTGTAAAAGTTTTAATTTAATCTATTTATTTTTAATTTAAATAATGTTATCTTTCCTTGTTTTAAAAGGTTTTAATCAAGTCATTTAAGTCATGTTTGTGTCCATCTTCAAATGAAAAATTATGACATTATACTTAATTAGTAATATGACCCTGGTATTATATATACGTAGAGTGATTATTTGGCAAATTATTAAGTGACATGAAATATATGAATCATCATTATTCGATAAAAATATGGTCACACATACTAATTAGTCATCATTATTTTTTATTTGTAGATAAATGAATGTATGACAGAGCAAGGAACTTAGTTGATGTTTTATAAAATATAAAATGATAATATTGTTTAAATTAAAAATAGATGAATTAAATTCAATATTTTTAAATTGAAAAAAATCAAAAGTATATTTAAGCAAATTTCTTAAATACTTATCAGTCCAGTTATAAGATATATAGACATGAAATATATGAATATTTCAAGATTTTCATGTTTCAATTATGTAAATCTTTAAATTATAATCATACCTCCTACTCAAATGTCTTATAGATAAGATTTTAAAGACTTAAAAAATTAAAATATTCGTTCGCCAAACACTACTTGAGCAGTCGTAATTTTCCCATGAGATCATGTAAAAGTGATGACTGTTGGTTTTAATTATAAATAATATTTAGTCAAATAATTTAATTTTGGTGTTAATTCTAGTGTGCTTGGCGCTAGCTACTGTAGTTTCAAACAACCATGTAGTTTGAATCAGATGACCTTCTTTGGTCTTAAACTCTATTAGGGCTTAGTCTGAGATGTACAGATCTATCTATTACTCATAAAAATAAGAGTTGTTTAAAAATAGTTTGTCTAAATACCCTTAAATATATATCCGTTTTTACAACCAAGCCATCTTACATTTGCCCTTTGTCAGCTTCTCGTTTATTGTCTACTACATTTTTTTTTTGGTTTATTATCTACTTATAAACTGAAAGATAATATTTGTATACCGCTACACCTCTCTTCCACCTCCATTTTTAACATTTGATATACTATAAAATAATATAAATAATAGATGATAAAAAGTAATAAAAGAAGAGAATTAATAATTTGTCTTCCAAATATACAAGTCCTCACAGTTTGATCTCTCAAAGTTTCATCACATCTCAATTTGATTTCTTCGTTAGATATAGTGGATGGAAAAGTTGACACAACACTAACAAAAGTCCAGCGTGGTAGTGGCAGATGACATGGCCCAAAACGACAGTGTGGCAATGTTTTATCTCGTCGTTCTAGCTAGGTTGGTTCCTTTCATCACGCTAGGAATCAAAACGCAGAAGGTCGTACGCCACTAGCAATCAAAACCAAACTTAAGATCCTTACACGAAGCAATGCTACATAGCCAATCTGTGAATGCCAAGGAGTAAAAGGCACTTTGATGCTCATTGGGAATAAAGATGTTCTAGATCAATTTAGCAAAGTGACATTCAGGCAAAACATGCAAATGATGCTAAATTGGGTGTCCACATCTAAAATAGCTACAAGACTTCGAGAAATTCCTCTCCCAACTAATCTGGTTTCAGATACTAAGCCAAGGTCAGACAAAAGGCTAAGATCTTCTTGAAGACTTCGAAAGAAATCTTTCACTCTAGTTCCGGAAAGATTTAGTTGGTTTTTCCTTTCGTTATCTAATACAAGATTAGACTCAAACATAAGGCTTTCTCTTCAATGAAATATAGATCTTCTCTTTCTCTTTTTTGTGCAAAATGTTTTTTGATTTGAATTCTTTTTTAAATCTTTTTTTTATTGTTAATTTCTCACATATACAAACTAAAACTACAACCAACAAGGTCGAAGTTTTGTGTTTACAGTATAAAATATAAATCCTCTAATAGATAGCAGAACAATATTGTATGCGAAAATGGCCTTTTTTGGATTTAGCTATCATGTAGGGTGTTGCAATATTTGTAAAGTCAGAGGGAAATTTGGGAGGAAGATTAAATTCTTAAATGATGCTGTATGGAAGGGGATACTGTAGCCTCCAACTCCTGCCAAACAACATCATTTTGGGCTATGCCATCTGCCACTGCCAAGCTAGACTTTTGTCAGTGTCACATCAGCTTTTCCATCTACTGTATTAACAGAGGGACCAAATTGAGAGGACTTGTATCTTTGGAGGACCAAATTGTTAATTCACTCATAAAAGAATAAGTTGGATAGATAAATGTCTAGACTACCATAAGGAACCCATAACCTTAGAGATACAAAGCTTATGCATTCACCACCCTCTGGAATCCACCAAAGAGATCCCACAATGTAAGCAAGTTCATCACTTAATGGAATTCTCCAAAGAGATCATAACTAAAGGAAGAAGGCACAAAAGGCTGATCTTTAACTTCTTTGATTATCTAAATAATCTGAAAAGTCCCCTAAGTCTCCTAAGAAATACAAATAATAGAGAGTCTTGGAACATCCCACTAAGCATAGAAAAACTCAAAGCTAAATGCTTATTTCTATTCTCAATGTTCAGCAATAGATTACTAAGTTATTCAACTAAGCAATAAATGTAAATTGTTGACTAAAGACTTTCTTGACAGACTTTAAAGAAAATATTATAACTAATTCTAGAAAAAACCCAAATCAAGTGCTTCTTGATCCATCTAAAACTAGACATGCAGAGATCTCCAGCACTCAAGGGCCAAATTGGACAAGATTGGACATCCAAACATTCAAAGAAAGTTGGGCCTGATTCTAATTTCCTGACAGTATGATCATCACTTGTTAGTCTTAGGCAAGTTCTTGTGCTTCCCCTAGTTGAAGGAACTAGACCTTGAGTTATTATTATCTTCATGAAAAGGAATAAGGTCTACAACAATGAATATATTAGATACTCCATATTCAGCAAATAACTAAATCTTGTAAGCATTTTCTCTAACAGACTTCAACACTTTAGATGGACTCTTAGCCCTAGGCTTGAGCTTAGCAAATTTTCTAGTTGGAAATAGTCATTTTCTAAGATGAATCCACACCAAGTCGCCTTCTTCGAATTTGGTATATTTTGTGTTTGTTAGCTTGAGCTCGGTGCTTTTCATTTTGCTTTGCAATCTTTTCCATGATCTGCTCATAAAACTTATTAAAGAACTTTGCTCTTTCTTTAGAATAACCCTTAAATTGATTTTTAGTTGGGTTAGGAACCAAATCAAGAGGACTATTTGGATTCAAACCATAAACAACTTCAAATGGGTTGTAACCAGTAGTTTGGCTAGTGGATACGTTATAAGCAAATTCAGCATGTGGTAAAAACAAATCCGATTGCTTAATATTATTTTTAACCAAGCTTCTCAAAAGATTTCCCCAGGTTTGATTGATAATCTTAGTTTGCCCATTTGTTTAGGGATGAAATGTAGTACTAAATTGTAACTTAGTGCCCAACTTCCTCAACAAAGTCCTCCAAAAGTGGTTCATAAATTTTAAGTGTCAATATGAAGTAGCTGACTTGGGAATTCTATAAAGCTTCACGGCCTCCTTAAAATAAAGATAAAAAACAAGAGAAGCATCAGTAGTTTTATTGCAATGAACAAAGTGTGCCATTTTAGAAAAAGGACCAACAACCACTATAATTGAATCCTTGCTCCTTTGAGTGTGAGGTAAACCCACAACAAAATCCATACTAACATCCTCCCAAGGATCATTTGGTGCTAGAAATGGAATGTAAAGACTAGTACATGATGAGTGATTTTTAACCAAGAAAAACTTTCTTGCACAAGAATCAAAGTCTTATTTCTGCTGAAGTGACTAGCAAGTCCACCTCCATAAGCTTCTCTAATGATTTCCTCAAGCAAAGAATAGATAGGAATGCACAACCTATTATCTTTGAAAAGAAATGCATCCTGCAAAGATGATTCTTGGAACCCTCATAGCAAGACTCCCAAATTGTGCTAAAATCTGGATCACGTGAATATAGCTCTTTCACAACTTCAAACCTCAACACCTTTGATTCCATTGTGTTAAGAAAGCAATGCCTCCAACTCAAAGCATCAACAACTTTGTTAATCTTTCTAGCTTTGTGTTTGATTGAAAATGAATAGGACAGGAGAAATTCAACCCATGTGGTATGGCAGTTACTAAGTTTGTGTTGAGAATTCAAGTACTTTAATACTTCATGTTCTTAATAAAGAACAAATTATTTTGGCCACAAGTAATGACTCCAATGATCTAAAGCTCTAATAATGGCATAGAACTCTTTATCATAAGTTGAGTGTCTCATTTTAGAATCATTTAACTTCTCATTAATGAATGCAATTGATCTATCCTCTTGGCTTAGAACAGCACCAATCCCTACATTTGAAGCTTCACATTTAACCTAAAAAACTTTGTCCAAATCTAGAAGTAAAAGAATAGGAGCATTCATCATCTTCTTCTTTATCAATTCAAAACTTTTGTTGCTGTCTTTGTCCATTGAAATGATTTTCCCTTAAAGCATTCAGTAATTGGAGCAACTAGAGTGTTGAACCCATTAATAAACTTTATGTAAAATTATACAAGACCATGAAAGCTTCTAATATCACGAATTGATTTAGGAAATGGTCAACTAGCGATGGCTTCAATCTTGCTAGTTTCCACTTCAGCTCCTATAGAGGATAAAATATAGCCTAAGAATATTATGTTATTCATTAAGAAATGACACTTCTTCCAATTAGCATAAAACTTTTGCTCCCTCAAAACCTGAGAAACTTGTTGCAAATGCTCCAAGTTTTGTGAATCTAACTTGCTATAAACAAGAATATCATCAAAATAAACAACAACAAATTTTCCTATAAATAACTTAAAGTTATGAGTCATAACACGTACAAATGGCATAACTAGCCATTCATAGAGACCATCTCTTGTTTTAAAGGCTATTTCCAATAATCTCTTGGTCTCATTCTAATTTGAAGATAGCCACTACGAAGATCAATTTTGGAAAAGACAATAACACCATATAATTGATCAAGTAAATCCTAAAGTCTAGGAAAGAAACATGTATTTGATGGTAATTCGATATATAACTCTGCTGTCCAAGCACTATGCCAACAACCATCCTTTTTAGGCACCAATAGAGCTGGAAGAACATAGGAAGATTTTATCCCAATTGATTTTTCTTAGCAAGATTTTAATGAGGCTTATTCGTAATGTATGATCATTAAGGTAAATTGCTATAAGCATGCACATATGCATTTAATGTGGATGATGATCAGATAAGCAATTAATTAAGTTGGTCTTGAATTCCTAGCTAGCAAAAAGGTGTAACCTTCTCACCATGATGGTACCCTTAATTGGTATTCATGATCTTTATTACGGTGTCCTTAATTGTAAGGTGGAACCTTTCTTCTTTTATAATAACATATATAATGGGTTAAAGGTGTAACTTTCTCCTCTTTATGTTTTGAGTACTATACAAGGACATTTTGTACCTAAAGAAATTACAAGTCAATTCTTGAAAAACTAATCTCTAATTGTCGATTATCAACTTCTCTCTTCTCTTTATGTATTGATCTCTTTTCTTCCATTAACAATAATATGGGCTGACTCTCAACTATATCAATCGGACTAGGATTGACATGCGTCTTTTTTTATCCAATAAAAACTTGACGGTGGACATGCTGAAGTAAATAAAAGCTTTCAAATAGACAACCTTTGGCTTTTTCTGTCGACGTAAAGATATAAAATTAAGGGTCCAAGATCTCATTTTGGAGCTTAAAAATTGGAGAGAGATTCTAATATTAGAGGACATTTTTAATACTATCGTATTATTAAAAAATTGAATATTATCGTTATAAACATGTTAACACATAAGCAATTCTTTTTTAAATATTAGCAACTAATTTAATTATATAATTTAAAAATAGATTACATAGTAAAATATAGTGCTGTTTGTTTTAGTTTTTAAAAATAATTTTTTTTGTTTTTTTGTTCTGCGAGAACAAAAAAACTCGTTTGTGTGACTGTTTTCATAAGTTGTTTTTAAAAACTGTTTCCGAAAACAGTAACAAGAAAACAAAAAAAAATAATTTTTTTATGCTTTGTCTTGTTTTCTTTATCTGTTTTCTAAAAAAACACAAAAAACAACTGGTGAAAATTTTTTTACCCAAACAAATTTTTTATTTTTTTATTCTATAAAATTATTTTTTAGAGTTGTTTTCAAAAACTATTTTTAAAAATAATAAAACAAAAATCGTTCCAAACAGCTCCTAAATAACAGCAGTACTGTACTAGAGTATTACTAGAAATATTTCTCAAATATTGGAATGTGCGCCTCAAGGAACTCGCTGTTTGGTTTGTCTTTCTGGGAAGATGAGTAAGAAACAAACAGAGAAATGCTGAATCAATTGGCTAAGAGTTTGATTTATTAATATTTTGTTGTAACATTATTTAAAGCCAGAGAAAGTGTCAGCACCTTGTGTAATAAAGTACAAAACAACAAGAGGGTTTCGTAGCACGCCCGACACCGCTGTTTTCGTTTCTAAAGCTTATATTGTTTATTATTTCTTGATATCATTGGTTATGACGGATATATATATGCAAGTAATTTTGATTTATTATGTCTTGATATGCATCCAATTAAATGCACGAAGAAGCTAAAGAACATTGCATATAGTAAATAATTTTGAAGCTCGTCATATTTTGATAACAAAAATTAAAAAGGTAAGTAATTTGAGGAGGGATATATAGACGTAGTTTAGTTCAAAAACAAACATTTTGTGGTTGGCCAAAAATAAAATCATTTCCAGAAAGATTTATCAATATGAATATATTATATAAAATAATGATATTCATCACACAATTGTTGAAGTTACAAGGCTTTATTACATTGTTGGTCCCTTTAGTCTGTGAAAGTTGTATTTTTTGTTTCCTTAGTTTTATCTGAAATAATATGGTTCTCATAATTTCATCAAAGTTGCAGTTTGGTCCTTAAGTTAACTTTTTATCTATTTTTTAACGGCCATTGCTGAGGTGGATAATAAAAAAGTTAAGTGAACACAAAAATTTTAGAAATCACCAACTAATTTTTCCTTCTTAGCCTCTACGTCAGATTGGACAACACATCAACACCTTCCAAAATTTTCATCTCCTCTCCCCTAAAGGAAAAATTATTTGGTGACATATAAAATTTGAGCCCACATGACTTTTTTGTTGTCACAGATCAGCAATAACAGTTTAAAAATGAATGAAAAGTTAACTGAAAAACTAAAACTAAACTTTGATGAAATTAAAGGGACCAGATTGTTCAGGATAAAACTAGAGGGATCAAAATTACAACTTGATAAATATGGGACCACAAATACAATTAAGCCAAGTTACAACCTTCCAATCAAAGTCTGATAAGAGAAAATAAAAGTTAAACAGAGAATTATAACTGCAGATCTACCGATGTGAAGTTTTTCACACTAAGATCAAATAACCACAAAGTAGGTTAGTCCTTAAAGATAAAAAGGTTGCTGCCTACCGGCCCTTACATAAAATTCTCTCAATTTTAAATAAAGTTAACTGCATCTATGCAATGTTCAGTTGTGATATATCAATACAGAGATTGTTCTTAGTATAAGACATGCATTGGGGGAAAGAAATTAACGGTTATTATGGCAAATCACGCGCAGCAAATAGGAGAGCCCTTAAGAGGATATCTGTGTTCAAAAGTTGATTTGTGATCTAGCGTGCTTGGCTTTTTCTCAATGCATATTAGAAAGGAAGAACCCCACATATTGTTAAATATTGCCAAATCTCAGGCTCAAATGGCCTATATATATCAAGCAGTTCGGCCATTTTCTTGAGCATCGATCAGTGCTAACTCTTCCTTACGTGCATTTCAACATACAGGCTCTGTAAACACTCACAATTGTACAACGTAGCTCTTGCAGAAGAATGCCAAAATCATGGTTCTCACTGTGGATGTGTCTTATGTTGTTGTTTATCTCAATTTCAGGATCTTTGTCTCGTTCTGTCAGCACTCCAAATTTAATCAACAGCAATGCAGCCAAAGATTCAGCTTTAGGTTCTCAACATATTTTGAGAACATTATCGCCAATAGTAAACGAAAAACCACATAAACCCACTCGACTTAGTCCAGGAGGACCAGATCCAAGGCATCATTGACCAATCGTAGCAATCTATCTTGCCATATGGATTCATTGAGTTGAGTCCTATCGTGTAGAATTGTTTACCTTGTGATGTTTAAAATGGCTACACCATTGCATTTTAAGGGCTGTTATCATCTTGTCAGGAATAAGTTTACTTGGTGTATTATGTTCTGCTATAATCACTAAGTTGTATGCATTTGAATAAGACAGTAAGTTTTGACGATTTCTGTCTTCTTTTCCATTAAACTCAACTTCCATGATTATTTAATTATTACCCATGATTTTCATGAGGACTGATCATTCAAAAATAAATAAGCACTTCTATTCACCACAAGGACGAAAAATTTTTAAATAGACAATTCTAGTAACACTTGACTAAAGGCTCGTTGGTAATAATAGAGTATACAAACGGATAAACCCAACCAAGCCAACTAACATGGACCGAGTTTGCTTCGCTCAATTTTCATTTAGTTGTGACCGAGTTGAGGTTTTGATTTGAATGCTCCCATGTTATTAATAGTTTGTTAATTTTATGATTAATTTGTGAGATGCTTGTTACTTAAATGGATAGAACAGTTGTTCAAATATTACTTTTAAGTTGCTATATGCCACTCAATTTTCAGGGCAGTTATTCTTATCGGTCATGAATTGTACTTAATGCATCTCATAATCACTAAGTAAGTTCTATGCATTAATTTGAATGTGAGATTATGCTTGAAGGATTGCAGTCTTCTTTTTCATTATAATAAACTTTTATAACTACTTAGTTATTACCCATGATTTTCATGATGATAGATCGTGTATACTTAATTAGATATATAAAGATTAAACTCATAAGAAATATTCATATTGTAAACCTATCAAAATTAGTTAGGGTCTAGTATACATATAATAATTTGTAGTTTATCTTTTTGTGATTTTGACAAAGAGAGTTGTGTGAATAAAATATTAGAAACACCGAAAGCTTGAAAATAAGTCTACATTATTATTTTGAATACATAAAATGATTCAAAACCTCCAAATTTATAGACAATTTGAATGCTAGTAGAAGCATACTCAAATACAAAAATAAGAGTCCTAATCAAATAAAGAAAATTAATGAAAATCCTAATTAAATAAGAAAAAGCATAAAATTACGAAAATACTACTAAAAACTTCAAATTGCGCAAAACACACATAAACAGCAAAATTTGGCCCCGAGTCTTGTCTCAATTGGGGAACCTAAGTTTCCACAATGATGGGTTTGGAAAGAGTTTTCTGTTGATATATAATGGGTCTCGTAACTCCAGCTGTGTAGAAAGTTATGACATTTTAAAGCCATGAACCTTTCGATTTGACTTTTGATGTTTGATCTGATTTAGGAACTCATCTACTAGACGTTCTATGTTAGTCCCCTCCATTTGAAAAAAACTCAACCTCAAGTTATCTGACACATCTAGATGCAGTGGTTCATCTAAGAAATGGAATGGGTAAATATCTGCCACATTGAAGGTGTTGGAAATTCCCATTGAGCTCAGTGGGCCTAAAGCATGTGCATTAGCATTGATCTTCTTCACAATCTGGTATGGGCCATACATCTTTGGCTAAAACTTGTTATAAGTCCCCGCTAGAAACATCTCTTTGAGTAGAAATACCATCACTTGATCTCCAATTGTAAAAATATGCTCTTTGTGATACTTATTTGCTAATTTCTTATACTTGGAGATTGCTTCCTCTAATTTCTGCTTCACCTCTACTTGAACATCTTGACACTGTTTTGCCTTATTTTTCACATGTGTACTAACCCCAAGAGCTCTAGGCAATTGAATCAAGTCAAGGGCATGTTGTTGTGGCTTGGTATACACAACAGAGAAAGGAGACATTCTCGTGGCACTATGAACAACACTATTATATGTAAACTCAACCTGTGCTAAGGCAAAATCCCATTGTTAGTCTATCTCCGCAAATGCTGTGAATTAAGTTGCCCGGGGTCCTATTCATTGATTTTGTCTGACCATCTGTTTATGGATGAGCTTTGCTACTGTAATTCATAGATGAGTCAAATGTCTTCCATTAAGTTCTCCATAGATGGCCAAGGAACTTGTTATCCCAATCTGAAGTGATAGTCTTTGGTACACCATGTAGATGGATAACCTCCTTGAAAAATAGTTTGCCTATCACATTTGCATCTGAAATTTTCTTGCAAGGAATAAAGTGTGCCATCTTTCGAAACCTGTCAACCACAACAAAAACAATATCCATGCCCCTCTTTGTTCGAAGTAGGCCAAGGACAAAGCCCATAGATAAATATTCCAAATATGTTCAGGAACAGGTAAAGGCTTATATAAATCACTATTCTGAGACTACCCTTTTGTAGTTTGGCATATATAACACTACTGCACAAACTTCGTGAGATCTCTCCTTAGGTGTGGCCAATAATATCGTTCCCCAATAGCAGCAAGGTTTTTATCATGACCTAAGTGACTAGCTAAACCTCCACCATGTAAGTCTCGGATCAACTTCTTCTTAGTGAGAATTTAGGAATGCAGAGCTAGTTGCCTCGCATCAAAAAGCCCTCATGAATATGAAAATCCTTAACAAACTGGTTCGTAACACACTTCTCCCGTAGATCACAAAATCATCATTTGTCACATATAATTCTTTCATTGCTTCGAATCCCATTACGTCTTGCCTCATGGTTACCAGCAAACCTGCACGTCGGCTCAATGCATATGCTACTTTATTTTGTACTCCCGACCTGTGCCTCAATTTAAATAGGAATTTCTGTAGGAATTGGGACCTCCTGGCAAGCATGTTGGTATTGATTTGCTTCTAGATATTTAGATACTTCAAGGCCTCATGATCTAAATGTAGTACAAACTCATGTCCAACTAAGTAATGCTTCAAATTCGTCAAAGCACGCACAATGGAATAAAATTCTTTTTTGTAGGTAGTTCGCTTGTGCTTGGCCTCATTGAGCTTCTCACTGAAATAAGTTATCGGCTTCTTTCATTGGGACAGGATAGCTACTATACTTACACCACTTGCATCACACTCAACTTCAAACAATGTATCAACATCTGGTAATGCTAGAACAGGAATGGTGCATGACTTTTCCTTTAACAACGCAAAGTTAGTTTCAACCTCGTCACCCTACTGGAATTTTCCTATATTTAAACACTCTGTAATAGGGGCTACAATAGTACTGAAACTCCTAATAAAATTCCTGTAAAATGTTGCCAACCCATGAAAACTTCTTACTTCATAAATTGTTTTGGGAGAGGGCCACTCTCTAATAGCTCAAATCTTCCCCTCATTTACTTGAATTCCTTCTGCACTAACTACTTAACCCAAAAATAGTAGCTTATCTAGCATAAAACTGCACTTCTTCAAATTCACATATAGCTTATTTTCTTGCAAAACTACTAGTACTTCACGCAGGAGTTGAATATATTCCTCTTCAGACTGATTATAAATCAGAATGTTGTCAAAATAAACTATAAAAAATTTCCCAATAAAAGCTCTTAGTACCTGATTCATGAGTCGTATAAACGTACTATGAGCGTTGGTCTTAACGGTTGTCTTCCACTCATCCCCAGGTCTAATATGAATATGATGTTATCCACTACAAAAGTCAATCTTCAAGAATAATTTTGCACCATGTAGTCTATCAAACATATCATCCAGCCTAGGAATTGAAAATTTGTACCCTTGTCTTTCTTTGGTGTCAACAAGGCTGGGATTGCACACGGCCTCATGCTCTCCTGATTGTGTCCCTTGTGAATATCCCCTTAACTATCTCCTTATGAATTTCACTCTTGAACTTATCCCATAATGGGAAAGTTTGGTAAACTAGCATTGGGTATCAGGTCAATGAGGTGTTAAATGTTCCTCATAGGTGGTAATTCATTAGGTAATGCATCTGGCATTAAATCACAGAATTCATCTAGCAATGGTTTAACTACCTCCAGACATTCTACTATTGTGTGTTCTTCCTCAACTGTTAACACATGTTTCACAATTAAGGCATGTATCTCCTTGGACTCATTGAAGTCAGTCTCCAACTCGTAGCCTAAGTGTGTGACTATAAAGAAAGTCCCCTCCTCCACTTTAGAAGCCTTGGTTTTGGAACTCCCTTTCATTGGCAATAAAGTAAACATCAAGCTGCCAAGGTTTACCAAAAAACAAGTGACAAGCATCTATATCTACAATATCAAAATATACCTTGTCTTGGTACTTGTCAATGGAGAAAGGTACCCTGCAACGTTCTACCACTTGAATCCTATCATCTGCCTTAATCTATCTAATAGTATATGTATTTGGGTGCTTCCTAAGCTTTTTCCCTAAACTCTCCACAGCTTTTATTCCTATAATATTCTCACAACTACCACTATTAATAATTACATCAAGTAAATATTTATTGATAGTACACCAGGTTTTAAATAGTTGGTGTCTTTGAGTTTTATCTTCCTGTTTTAAAGATAGCATCATTCATCTCACCACGTAATTATGTCAATCCTCTTAGTCATACTCATATTCATTGTCATCCTCATCTGGACCGCAACAAATCTCATTCTTCTTCTTCTCGTTCTACTATTTGGACTACCTTTCGGAGGGGGCATCACTAGATTAGTGACGAGGCTGATTGCATTTGAAGCACTTCCTTGGGATGAGTTTGGCATAAAGGTTCAAAGTCCTCTTTCTTTCTTTTGCTTTTGTAACTTTTTGTTTTCCATCTGTCTTATCTTCTCTGTACCATTCATCACAGGTAAGCACTTCATGCACTAACTTGCTTCTATCATTGTTGGTTTTGTAATTATACTTGCTGCAATTGCTGCGAGAATATTCTAGCCTACTCTTCTCCTACAATATTTGTTCAACCTTTAAATCCATATTACAAGCTTCAGATAATGTACCTACCTATACCCCAATTTTTTTAAGAATGGTTGGGTTTAGACCCTCCAAGTATCTGGCTACTTGTTGCCCTTTAGTCTCCCTCAGGTCATTCCTCTCAACGAGCCTTATAAATTATATGGTGTGATCGTGCACAGAATTCTATCCCTAAAGGCATCTATGATATTGCTGGAATAAGATTTGTTCATAATCAAGAGCAAAGAAGTCCTTATACAATAACTGCTTCATCATGTACTAGGTTTGAATGAGTGTTTTCTCCTTATGAGTTCTTCTAGTTTACAGCCTTTCTCACCCAGCAAAAGCTCTGCCTTACATTCTGCATGTAACAAGCTTTAACCTTTTTCCTTCTGGAATCTCCATATACTCGAAAAACCTATCTACTTTTGTAATCCAATCCAAGAAGTCTTCAATATTTATATTTTCATTAAACCAAGGAATATATACCTTTAACTTAAATTTGTTGTTGTCCCTTTCACCGTAGTCATTCCTTCAGTGCCTAACATTCATGACAAGTTCCACAAAGTCTTCATGTTCTTCATCAGAATCATCCGTGTACCTATTGTTTATGTCCACACATAGGAACTATTATGTCAATAGGTTGCCCATGATCGTTGTCATCTCTAGTATGTAGCCTCTCGTTATTCATATTTCTGTTGGCATCTAAACCTAAAGCATCGAGTTGATCTGCAATTTCATCAAAGTTTCATTCCAAATGCCACCCCATGATCCTGTGTAACAGATCACGAAGCCTTAGTTCCCTGATCGCTGCCATGAGAACTGTCGCATGGAATAACTGAGTCACCGACCATTATAGTGGAGCGTGTAACCTGCCTTGATAACACCTTACACAATGAGTTGCATGAATAAAACTTTAAAAACACTTAAACCTTGCAAATAAGTTTATATTATTATTTCGATTGCATAAAACAACCCAAAACCTCCAAATTTATAGACAATTTGGACACTACTAGAAGCATACTCAAATGCAAAAGTAAGTGTCCTAATCAAATAAAGAAAATTAATGAAAATCCTAATTAAATAAGACAGGTATAAAATTATGAAAATGCCATTAGAAACTTAAAACTGCCCAAAACACTTGAACACTCAAGTTGCTAATTCGACAGGCTTGGAAAGAGTTTCTCCTTTTTTTATATAATGTGTCTCGTAACTCCACATGTGCAAAAAGTTATGACCTTTTAATGCTGTGAACCTTCTGATTTGACGTTTGATGTTTAATCTAATCTAGGAACTCATCTGCTAGACGTTATACATCATATTTGGCACAAAAACAAATTTTCCTCTTTTGATTTAAAATGTATCATTTAAGTCTTTATAGATTTTTCAGTTACCATGTCATCCGATAGTATTTTTCATCTAAACTTTAATTGAAATAATTACGTGAATATTAAAACTAACTATAAACAATTTCATTATTAAGAATTTATTTCACTTATATATGTTGAACTTTTTCAAAATGCTTTGATATTATTTTTTGAATTAAACTGACAATTTTAATTTACAAATGAAAACTCCAAACATAATAAAATTTTTCAAGCCATTTGAAATCCTCCACTTTACTAAACCCAACTCAACAATTGCAGAGCATGAAACTACCTTACGTTGGACCCACTATTCTTATAGACCATTAACATAATTTCCTTGATTGAAACTAGCACATCACATATATATTGTATCCTCCGAGGGAAGGGTGGCAAATAGTTAGGTGTATTTGGATTTAGTCATGTAAATAATTATTCTTTTATTTATTTATCTACTCTGATTTTTAAATAATCATTTGAATGATTTGTGGCTCATATTTTATGGTCAAACTCAACTCACACATAATTATTTATGTAAATTTATATCTTATATTTATATGCTACTTTTATAAAATTTATACAAAATTTAGTAATTTACTCAGATTCTTAGACATTGTGTTGAGTCCAGATATGAGTTTTAGTCTAAGAGTTGCAGCCAAATTCAGGATCCAAGTATAGGAGCTAGGCTGGGTAAGAGCTAAGTTGAAATCTAAGTCCGAGAGGCAGGTAAATACTATGTTATGGTTATTTTTTCTATTACTTTTTCAAATTCATCAGAGGTCATACTCTTGAACATAAATATTAATAGAATAATTATAAAATTAAAATAACTTTGACAGGCACCAAAGTACAATAATAATAATAGTAATAATAAATAAATGTTAAAGTTGGCTTTTCATAGAGTTAAATTGATGATTGATTACAATAATAATACATCTAGTATCTTTAATTTTATACACATTCATTTTTAATATGAAAAAATTTTACTCATTTATTTGTTAATAAGTTTTGGCTACATTGCTTCATGATTTATTTAATCCGGAGGAGGATTTTATTTTGTAGTTCGCAGTCAAATTGCCATTGCAATATTAATGTTGTGGTAATTAAGTCTATAATTGTGAGAGCTGGGTAATAATTATGTCCAAGTCTGAGTTTGAGTCCTGGTGTTAGGGTTGGGTCTGGGTTCAGAAACTAGATTTCAAAGTTAAGGCTAAATGCCTATTTGTTTGGATCTAGCAAAAAATACCCTTTATACTTCTCCTTCAGGAAGAAATATTTGTTCAGAAAGAGAAGTTATTTTGTTTTTGGATGCAAAAACTGAAAATGACTTTTAAATCATAAAAGGTATTTGGATGCAAAACTGTAAAAGAACTTTTAACTGATAAAATTACTGAAACGGGCATGCAAAATGACTTTTTTTATCTACTGTTTAGATAGAAAAAGACTTTTTTTATGTAGTGTTTAGATAAAAAATGACTTTTAATATAAAATTTGGATATTATATTTATTTGATAAAATTAAAATGAAAAAAATTTAACTAACAATTTTTAGTTAATTATTATTATGAAATTTAGAATTATGATTTTATGAAAATTCAACTTTTCAATTAAAAATAATAAAGTTTTGGAATGATAATGATTTAATAAATAAGTTTTGGAATGCAACCAATAAATAATTATAATTATATTAAAAATTACTTAAGCATATTTATGAATTCAAGATTTGTAGAAAATTTCAATAAATAAGTTTCAAATACAAGAAATCATTACTGGCTTGCTATTTTAAAAATAATCATCAACTACAATAAATAAATTGTACATATGTACAAATGTAATAAAAATATACAAAATAAACATTGTTCTCATAAGCATATGATGCACAATATACAATGTTTTCATGATCGAACTAATTGATTTCTAGCAGAATCTCTAACTTGTTCCATCACTCTAACAAATTCTCTAGTTTGTTCCATCCCTTCACATGTATACACCCCCTAATCACCTTGCTCTTGTGAGCTATGAATGGTCTCAAAGAGTTCAAGAAGATCTATATCAGTGTCCATTTTTCTAATATAGTTTTGAAGAGTAAAATATGACCATATGATAACAAACTAATGTTTGAGCTTAATTGTGTCATCTTTTGCAATATCTTTCACCTAAATATACAAACTCCTAATGTTCGTTTAATGACAAACCTCAAACTTGAGTGATGGTAGTTAAACTTTTCATTATGAGATACAAATGGTGGAGCCAGCCTGAACACAAGAATATGATACCTTGTGTTTCTGTAAAGTCATAGGAATCTCTTCATTGTAGGATATGCTGCATCCACAAGATAATATTTTCTTGCAATAAAATGTTTATATTACTAGCTAGTCAAAGCATGCCTATCAAACATCAACCAACAAAAATATGAAACACTCAATTTATTCAAGTAACTTGCCAATACAAGCTAGTTAGAACAAGAAAAACACTCAAAATCCAACCTTGTACTGATAGAACACACATATGAAACATCAAGTAACAAAAATATGAATCAAGATTTCAAGTAACAGAAAGTGATCTTTGAAAATGAGAGATAAATAAAGATACAATTGTAAGTGAACCCATAATTTTCACATGGGTCCCTCATCAAGTGGGGCCCATGCTGACTTAAATTAACAAAAAAGAAAAAAAAGGTAAACCTAGGGTAATTTAAAAGAAAGGTAGAGGTTGTATCTATCGTAACTGGGAGAGAGTGAGTATAAGAGAAAATAAGAGAGGCAAGCTGTAGAAATAGAGAGGAAGAAAGTGCTACTGTTGGTAACAGATTGAAGGGGTAAACGAACTCCAAACTTGATGAAATTCCAGTATGTTATTCCTAGCATTGTGAGCATTATTTTGGTAAAATCAATTTATGGTTTTTCCTTCTCTGTTGAATAGGCTAGTGCATCTTGTTTTTTGAGTTCAACTATTTTGATAATTGTTGTCCACTTATTTTGGTGAGGATTGTCATAATTTATTGATCCTTAGTCTTTTAGGAAGATTGTTGTGGTATGCCCATTATTTTACAATAGTGAAAGACTTTATTGGACTAGGTCCCATGGTTTTTCCCTCACATTGGGGATTTTCCACGTTAAAATTTGCTGTCTCTTTAATTTATTTTTTTACTCTATGTGTGTGCTGGTAATTGCCTAAAATTATTATTAGTTGCTTTGAATTTTGTGGAACCTATTTTTAACTACATAGGGGAGAAAAAGAATCTCTGTTTAATCTTTTTCCCAACAAAGTGGTATAAGATCCTGGTTGTGTGGATTTATTTGTGCATTTAAAATGGTGGACAATGGTGGCACCATGCTTAAAATGGATGCTACAAATTATTCAATTTGGAAATCCCAAATAGAAGATATGTTATTCAGTAAGGACTTGTATGAACCTCTTGAAGGTGAGTACCAAGCCTAATGCTAAATCTAAGGCTAAGTGGAAGAAAATAAATAGGAAAACTATCGGTGTGATCAGGCAATGGATAGATCAGAGTATTTATCATCATGTGTCTAGTGAAACTAATGTCTGTAACTTGTAGATATGTTTGAGTCTAAGAATGCACAGAACAAAGTATTCTTGATTTAGAAGCTAATAAACATGAAATACAAGGATGGTTCCTCTGTGGCAGAGCATATGAGCAGGATGGTTCCTCTATGGCAGAGCATATGAGCAGTTTCAAAGATGTTGTGAATCAGTTAAACACCACAGAGACTAAAATTGATGATGAGTTGCTTGCACTGTTGTTACTCAATTCTTTGCCAGATAGTTGGGAAACATTGGTTGTGACTTTGAGCAATTTAGCTCCTAATGGGAAGTTGACCTTCTCTATCGTAAAAGATAGATTGTTGAATGAAGAAATCAGGAACAAAGAACATGGTTTTACTACTTCATCTACTTGGTCTGAAGCACTGGTTATAGAGTCACAAGGGAGAAGCGAAAATAGAAACTCCCAAAAGTCAGAAAACCATAGTAATTCCAGAGGGAAGTCAAGATTAGAAAAGACGTCAAGTGCTACCATTGTAACAAGATGGGTCATATAAAAAGAGAATGTAGACTGTTTAAGAGGGAGAGCTAAAGGGAAAGAGGCAATGACAAGAAAGAGGAAAAAGATACTACAGCAGTTGCATTTGATGGTGATGTTATTACTCTTTGTGATGAAAATTATGTTAATCTCACATGCAAGACTCCAAATGGGTTACTGATTCTACTGCCTCATATCATGTAACACCTTGTCATGGTTGGGACACCTAGGGGCATGCAAGATTGTTGGCATGGGAGACATTTAGTTGGAAACCGACATTGGATGCAAGTTACACTTGAAAAATGTCAAATATGTACTAGATGTTCATCTCAACTTGATTTCAATAAAGGCACTTGATGATGATGGCTATCAAACTTTGTTTGGTAATGGTTATTGGAAACTCACCAAGGGAACTTTAGTGGTTGCAAAGCGAGAAAATTAGAATACTCTTTACTGTATGTCATCTAAGTTGTCTAAAGCTAAGGTAAATGCAGTTAAAGGTTGCTCCACAAAGTTATGGCACATACGCCTTAGTTACTTGAGTGAGAAAGGACTTGACACCCTTGCCAGGCAAAAACTTCTTCCTATTAAAGGTAATTCTCTCAAGACTTGTACTCACTGTCTTGTTGGTAACAGCATAGAGTTTCTTTTTGTAGTTGCCTTCCACACATAAGGTCACATGTTTTGGATTTGATTCATACTGATGTATGCTTTGTGGATTCTAAAACTCTTGGTGGCTGTTTGTATTTTGTTACATTTATTAACGACCACTCTAGAAATATGTAGATGTTTGCTTTGAAATCTAAAGATCAGGTGCTCGATAACTTTAAACACTTTCATGCAAGTGTTGAAAGAGAAACGGGAAGACAATTGAAATGTGTTAAAGCAGATAATGGTGGTGAATATATGGGTTTATTTGAGTGGTATTGTAAGGACCATGGTATCAAGCTTGAAAAGATAGTTTCGAAGACTCCTCAGCATAATAGGATTGCTAAGAGAATGAACCGTACAATTAATGAAAGAATCAGGTGTATGCATTCACATGCAAAACTGCCTAAGGCATTTTGGGGTGAAGCAATGGAAACTAAAGTGGATTTGATTAACCATTCTCCTTCAGTTCCCCTTAATGGTGATATTCTTAAGAAACTGTGGAAAGGGAAAGATGTTTCATATAGTCACTTGAGAGTGTTTGGCTGTAGAGCCTTTGTTTACATTCCAAGAGATGAGAGGTCAAAGCTTAATAGAAAATCTAGACAATGTTTTTTCTTGTCTTATGGCCATGAAGATTATGGTTACAGATTATGGGATCTGATAGACAAGAAAGTTATTAAAAGCCGAGCTATTGTTTTTCTTAACGATTAAACAATTAAAGAACTTGATAGAGATTATAAACCTAAACCAGTAGCCAGGGATTACATTGATTTAGAGTCAGAGCTTCTTGCTAAGGTCATTGATGATGAGGGAGATGTAAATACTAATGTTAAGAACATAGTTGATGAACTTGTTGAGCTAGTTCCACCAAAATCACCTGTTGAGTCTCAGTTGAGATGATCTGCTAGTGAACAGTGTCCTTTCCAGAGATATTCTACACATAAGTATGTATTGCTTACTAATGGGGGAGAGCCAGAAAGCTACCAAGAAGTTATGTCACTTAAGTATAAGGAAAAGTGGTTAAAGGCCATGCAAGAAGAGATGAAATCCTTGCATAAGAACCATACATTAAGCTGGTAAAGTTGCCTCAGGTCAATAAAGCACTTAAAAACAAATGGGTGTTCAAGTTGAAATCTAAAGAAAATAGCTCACAGCCAATATACAAGGAAAAATTGGTTGTGAAAGGCTTCAATCAGAAGAAAGGTATTGATTTTAAAGAAATATAGTGTGGTCAAGATATCTTCAATCCAAGTTATGCTAGGGTTAGTAGCCAGTTTTAACCTAGAGGTGAGTAACTTGATGTGAAGACAACATTCCTTCACGGTGACTTAGAGGAAGAAATATACATGGAATAACCTGAGGGTTTTGTAGTCAAAGGTAATGATCAACTTGTTTGCAGATTAAGAAAGAGTAAGTGGCCTTAAGGAAGCTCTGAGGTAATGGTACAAAAATTTTGATTCCTTTATGGTTAATCATGGGTATGGTAAGACTTCTTCTGATCATTCTGTATTTGTTAAGCAATTTTCTGATGGTGTTTTTATTATAATCTTGCTGTAAATGGATGACATGCCAAGTTTTGGCAATGATGCTAAGGAAATTGAGAATTTTAAAAGAGAGTTAAGTAAGTCCTTTACAATGAAGGATTTAGGCCCTGCAAAGCAAATCCTTGGCATGATAGTCACTCATGATAAGAAGAATGGTAAATTATGGCTATCTCAACAGAGGTACATTGAGAAGGTATTAGATAGGTTTAACATGGGCAATTCTAAACTAGTTAATACACCACTTGTAGGTCACTTTAAGCTAAGTCTGAAGCAATATCCTAAAGTAAGAAAGATAAAGAAGAAAAGAAGAAGGTTCCTTATACATCACTATTGGCAGTTTGATGTATGCCATGGTATGCACAAGGCTAGACATTGCTTATGTTATTGGTGTTGTTAGTCAGTTTCTCTCTAATCCTAGCAAAGAACACTGGGAAGTAATGAAGTGGATCCTCAGAATCTCAGAGGTACTTCTAGAGTCTATTTGTGTTTTGTAGTAAGCAAACCTATGTTGGATGGCTATACAGATGTTGATATGGCTGGTGATGTTGATTATAGGAAGTCTACTTCTAGGTACATGATGACTTTTGTGGGGGCAGCTGTCTCATGGCAATCTAAGTTGCAGAAATGTGTTGCCTTTTCTTCCACGGAGGCTAAGTGTATTACTATTATAGAAGCTGCCAAATAACTCTTGTGTATGTAGACATTTCTACAAGAGTTGGGTTTCACAGAAGAGAAATATGTTTTGTATTATGACAGTCAAAGTGTTATCCATCTTAGCAAGAACTTGGCCTTTCATTCAAGGTTAAAGCACATTGAACTGCGATATCACTGGATATGGGAAGCGCTAGAGATGAAGCAGTTATTACTTGAGAAAATCCATACTAATGACAATGGTTTGGATATGATGACAAAGGTTTTGCCCACAGAGAAGTCATTCAACTACAGGGAAAAAGCAGGTTTGATTGAGCAATACCCCACTTAATTCATGACGGGGCGATTTGTTAGGTGGCCCCTCATCAAGTGAGGCCCCCGGTGACTTAAATTAAAAAAAAAAGGTAAAGTTAAAGTAGTTTAAAAGAAAAGTAGAGGCTATATCCTATGTTAACTGGGAGAGTGAGTAGAAGAGAAAATGAGAAAGGCGAGCGGCGTAAATAGAGAGGAAGAAGGTGTTACCATTGGTTAGAGATTGAAGGGGTAAACAGACTCCAAAATTAATGAAATTCTAGTGCATCTTGTTTTATGAGTTGAACTATTTTGATAGTTGTTGTTATCCACCTATTTTGGTGAGGATTGTGGCAATTTGTTTATCCCTAGGCTGCTTGGAAGATTATTGTGGTGTACCCATTATTTTACAATAGTGAAGATTTTATTGGACTAGGTCTCATGGTTTTTCATACACATTGGAGGTTTTCCATGTTAAAATTTGGTGTCTCTTTGATTAATTTTCTGCTCTATGTATGTGCTGGTAATTGCCTGAAATTATTATTAGTTACTTTGAATTTGTGGAACCTATTTTTTACTGCACAGGGGAGAAAAAGAATCTTTGTTTAATCTTTTTCCCAACAAGAACTTGTATTTCATACCAAAGACTTCTCATCTTAGAAAAATGAATAGCCTTTTTAGAGTTAACAGCTGAATAGTTACAGGTGCAGGAACATATAGCCAAACACAAATTTGCTAAGCAAAGTAGGATCTCAAGTATTTTAGAAACCATTGAAATGGACATATTGAACCATATCTCTTTAAAAGTTCTCAACATGTTAAATTCTACCTCTCATCCTACTCATTGAAATTTAGTAGAACAAGTATTAGTGTTATCAAATGATACTCCAACTTTCCAAATGTGATACTTAAAGATTGGAAAACATTTACCAAAAGAATATGGATTAGACTGCTTAATTATTGGAAGAAATTTATCTAAACAATTACATCAAAATTGGAAAATCAGCCAACGAAGCTGTACTTTTCAAAATCAACATATAAAAAGTGATATCCACGACAACAATAACCACTTCTATCAATTCATGGAGCATCTTCAACAAATATCATACTAAAACTTTAGAAGTCCATATATGGTTTTAGCATTCATAGCAACCAGTAGGATGCTTCTGCATCAGGTCACAGGAAGTAAAAAGGTAATTCAAGGGAAACTTTCTAGGTATTACTGTTGAAAGAAAGTGTGACATGTTCATTATGGAAGCATGGTTGTCTATCAAGCTAACAATAAAGCCTTACTAAATATTGATTTTATTGCAACTTCCAAGAACTCCTAATAAATGTGTCACCAGTGTTTAACGCAAAGTGATAATGGTGGAAAACATGTACAAGTAAAAAAGTGAACTATGTAAGCCTATGTAATGGTCTTAGATTGAATGGAAAAATGCAAGTAGATTTTGAGCCAATTATAGCTTAGCATTTATTTCTCCTCTCCCATAAAACCATCCCTTGTTAGCTTCTTTTACATTCCAACAGTGGTATCAGAGCACTTCATTATCTTTAAGGGACAGTGAGTGTTATGAGGTGAGAAAACAAAAAAATCAGTAATTTCTTCACAAAAAAACTATGCAATGTAGGCTGTTAAGTTTAAAGCTTATCTAAGGGCTTCTAGTACCTAGGAGGTAGTAAAGATGGCAAGTTATCCACCTCATTTTCCAAATAATTCAACAATAGCCCTAATAAAGCAACATAATAAAGAAATTGCCAAAGGAAGTAGAGTTCTCACCACAATGCACTTAGATGTAAATGATGATATACTCATCATAATCATGGCTTATGAGACTGCAAAGGAGGCCTGGGACAAACTCAAGGAAGAGTTCCAAGGCAGTGAAAGAACAAGGCAAATGCAGGTTCTCAACTTGAGAAGAGAATTTGAAACTTTGAAGACAAGGATGCAGAAATCGTGAAAGTTTCTTTGTATAGATTGATGAAAGTTGTAAGTTAAGTCAGGCTCTTAGGTGAGGAGCTGAATGATAAACGAGTTTTGGAGAAAGTCTTAGTGAGTCTTCCTAAGAGGTTTAGGAAAAATTTAATCTCTTTAAGATTGTAAAGATTTTTCAAAAATATCTATTTCAGAACTTGTAAATTCTTTATGAGCTATTGAACTTAGAAGATCTTTGAGGATGGAAGAAAATATTGAAGGATATTCTCTAGCCCAAAACAAAGGAAAGGCTCAAACAAATTATCGAGAAAATTTTCCACATTGTCCAAGACAAATCACTTGGAGAAATTTTACTGGTTTAGGCTAGGCATACAATGAAAACATTGCAAATACTTAGGCCGTAGAAAAAGTTTATAAAATCAATAGAGAGGAATTCAGCATGCTTAAAAATATTAATAGATCCTATATTTCAAAAGTGAAGATGGGTAATGGTGGAATTTTTTAAGTCAAAGGGAAAGGAACCATTGATGTGAAAATCTCAAAAAGTACAAAATTTGTTGTAAATGTTTTGATTGTGCCAAAAATAGATCAAAATTTGTTAAGTGTTAGACAAATGCTTGAAAAGAATTATGCTTTTTTGTTCAAGATATGGCTAGCACAATTATGGAACATTCTAACAAAAAATTAATGACTATTAAAATAAAGAATAAAAGCTTTCTTTTAGAGTGGAAGTCTAAAAATATCCACATCAAAGGTCCAAGTTCAAAGTATGCCTGCCATTCATGATTGTTTTAGCATATGTGATGCTCGTCAATTAGGGAAGCAATTAAAGGTGTATTTTCCATCAAAACAAGTTTGGAAAACTTCTAAGAAGTCAGAACTAGTGCACGCTAATGTCTATCACCATGTGAAGACAAAATCCTTAAATCACAACAAGAATGAAATGGTTGGTAAAGGAGCATATTGGAATTGTGGTAAGGAAGAAGCAGAATCCTTATTAGTATGCATAGCAAAAGGGATATTTACAAATATGTAACATAGCATTTATGGAACCTGTAAGCCATGAAGAAGCAAAAAAATCACCAAATCAAAGATTCAAAAAAATTAAAGTTTGGCAGCTAGAGGAATATGAGCTTGGTTGTAAAAAAGAAAAATCGATTCATTACAATTCGCAAAGCTTTGAAAAAATCAATTGTTGTAGACGAAAATGGCTATTTGTAGTAGGGAGTGTTGAAAGAAAGTGTGACAAACTCACTGTGGAAGGATGGCCGTCTATCAAGCTTACAATAAAGCCTTACTAAAATATTGATTTTATTGCAGCTTCCAACAGCTCCTAATAAATGTTTCACCATTGCTTCCCATAAAGTAATAATAGTGGACAATGAGTAGAAGTAAAAAAGTGACTTTTGTAAGCTTGGATTTAGATCCAATAATTTTCTTATCGGTAATTTTTGGTTATTTTCAACCATCGTGGCCGTCCATTAACTTTTGGACAGCCACAATGAACAAGTTAGTAAAGTACATGTAGTTTGTCAAACAAATCATGATCGTTCAAAAGTGAATGGATAACCACAATTATAATATAATTGGTTATGACTAAATCGGATGGCTGTATAATGGTCTTGTATTGAATGAGAAAATATTAGATTTAAGCCAATTGTCACAACATGACGGCCGGGAAAAGGGTCTTGTCATGACCTTAAGGTGACAAAAGGAAAAAACACTCAGTGATAAAAAATGGAGTCGCCACCAATTAATTAGAAGGATAATTAGAATCCTTTAAAAACTAAATACTAGCCCTTAGAACCAGAGGATAGGTTCGGGAGTCTAATTATGTGTGGGGAAGGTGTTAGGTACCCCACAGCGTCCATCCCTAAGGATGGTTACCCTAAACTGTTTGTGCTTAAATTTATTGTGTTTGAATTACCCCTTTTTTGTTATCTCGATTTAAAGAAAAATAAAGAAGTAAGAGAACCGGACCTGTCTTACTGTATAAGTGCCTATATACCCCTATAGGATCAAGATCTATGTAGTTCGGGTTAATTAAATTCAAATTTGCCTAGGAGGGATTAAGACAATATGGGAAAGTGAATTTTCACATAAAGTCCAACAAAATGAGAGATTAATTTCCTATATAAAGTCTGAGATAATAAAGACAATATGAAAAAATAAATTTTCACATAAAGCCTAACAAAATGGGAGAATCTTTCCTTATACAATGTTCAAAGAGGTTAAGACAGTATGAGAACATGAGTTTCCACATAAAGCTCAACAAAATGGGAGAATATTTCTCTGTATAATGTTTGAGATGGACTAAGGAATTCTAAGGTCAAAATCCAAAAATCTTTTAAAAGTCTTGGAGCAAACTAAAATTTGTTATGTCTGGGATCAAAATAGTATTTTTGAAAGTATTGTGGTTAGATTTTGATTTTTTTTAAATTTGAAAGTATTAAGGTCAAATTTAAAAATTTGAAAGTATTAAGTTCAAAAACCAAAATTTTAGTGGTATTAAGATGAAATTCCCAAAAGGGACAATAGGCCCTTGAAGCCTTATTTGAGATTTCCTTAAATCCTTTAATTGGGCTTTTCAAAATTCATTTGCAAAATTATTTTAATGAACTTTAAAACTTATTTAAAGGGTTTAATTTTGAAAATCAATTGAATCAAACCTTTGCAGAAAATAATCCATTTGGGCCCTTGAAGCCTTATTATGACATTTTTATCAACGTTTTTGAGCCTTTGGAACCCACTAAACTTAAGCCCTCTATTAACTTGGGTCGTTGGCACACTGGGCTAGGTAACCAGAAGAAGACCCTTCAAATCCAAACTATTCAAATTCAATTGGACCAAAAATCTTGGCTTAATGGACCCTTGACATTTTACTTGAGGCAAACCTATGATTTTGGGCCGAACACTCATTTATTGGCCAAAAATGACTATCTTAAATAAAAGAAGAACCCCAGTCCTTTATTTCAAGAATTTACTTATTTTCAAAAAGAAAAAAAAAACTTGGGACATTTATTTTATCATTTTCATTACTTTCTTTCCTGAGAAATAAGGCGCCTGAGACGTTTTCACTTATTAACAATGACCAAGAGAAAACACACCTCAAATAAAATAAAGACAAACTGTGATAACCCAAACTAGGAATGGATGTGCAAAAAAAAAAAAAACAAAAACAAAAGGCAGGACACCCTAATAAAACATGAAGGAAACCTAGTCAAGGGCCGGAGGCCAACTCAAAAATTGGGTATACTAATTTCATCGTGAGAAGCACTAACAGGACCACATCAAGAAGCCTAAAACCCAAACCACATAATATTGAGTCAAAAATCAAAATTGTGGATCAATGATACTTTAGATCCCTACCACGTTTGAACCAAATGTGCAGTCAGCCTTTAAATAACATTTAGAAATTTGAATCACAGATTGAAATCAAGTTTTGAATCACTATACCCTAATGTATCTGGCTTTGAGTGAAAGTAGTACTTGGAGGTGCAGATATTATATTTTTGGGTGATAAATCAGTGATCATTCAGACTCAAAGTAGAACTTACCCAAGACGAAATGAGTTCTAGATTGCAGATGGAAGCCATATTTAAGCCACAAATTACAGTATCATGAAATCAAGCTAATTTATAGGGGCGTCTTCAAGTCAGCAAGCTAAGAAAATGGTTTAAATCTCCAAATTGAGTTACATTATTTTTTTTTAAATCCAAGCCCTAAGCAACCTTAATTACAGACATAACACAATAACAAAATGAACTTAACAAACTTCCATTATCCATATGGAATCAGTGTACCTTTTCACAAAACATCAAACTAATACAGATTTTCCCAAGATAATAAATTATAATCCATAATCAAAATTAAGGGTAAACAGATATCCTTAAACTCAACATAAACCCAAACTTGAACCCCAAGATCAATAACATCTTATCTAAAATGTCATGAATTTTAGAATTAGCATCCCATATGTTCTTGCACAAGCTAAAGTCAATTTGAGCCCAAGGTAAAACTGAATTTGCAACACGAGATTAGGAACCATAAATTATAATCAGCTTTAAACCATCAAATATACAAAACTAGAAGCTATGATGACATTTACTTCACTGGATTAATAGGTCAAGAACTAGGAACAAATTTAAACACAAGTTTTTTTTTGAATCAGGAACTAAAATGGGAATTAGAATTGATTCTAAACACTACTTGCCTAGCCAGGAGCAAGCACGAGTTATTTTTACCGAATTACAAGACCAGAAACTATAGCCACATAACCCTAACAAACCAAAAACAAGAATCACAATCAATAAACATTCGCAGAGAGGGAAAACTTGTAATTCGAGCTTCCAAAGCACAAGAACTTCTTTGCATTGAAACCCCATTTTCAAAATTGCCTCTTCCTTTCTCGCATGTTTTAGAAATCCTCCCGTTCTTTGAGTTCTCCTTTGATTTCTTTTTTTTTTTAATCCCTCATTTTGTCCTTCCTTTGCTTACTTTATAGAAGCTGATGGGGACCGAATCCCATGATAGCTGCTGAAACTCACCGTGTACAACAGGATGTCGCTCATGGTGGCATGAAGCCGTAGAATAGCCATAAGACAGAGCCCATGTCGAGGGAACCAGCAGCTTGCAGGGGGAAGCAGAAGCGTGGAGCAGTAGAGACAAAAATCATGGCAGCGCCTCAGAGGCACAGCGTGAAAACATTCACAAAAGTTCTTTCTTGTCTTCCTTTGTTCCCAAATTTATCTTTTTTACCTCTTCATTATGGGGTTTTATTCCCCTTTCAGAGGACTCAATTATTTTTGTGAATGTTTCTATTGTTTCATAGTTTGGTTCCTAGGTTACAATTATCCATATCTATATTAACATGAGAATCAATTGTAAGATGTAAAAGAATCGTATAGTGATGTGAAAATTGGTAAAAAACAACTTCTCTGGACAGAAAGAGAAAAATGAAGTTGAATAAGAATATTTAAAAGAGATGGAGAATTACGAAGAGGAAATGAAATGGGTGACAAAAACTTGTATTTCATTCATTGGATAAAACATGGTCCAAACATTTAAATAACTCAAATTGGCCTTGGACTTCAACCAAATTAAGATAAGGCTAAAAATCAAATATTATTGGTAAATGTACACATCTGGGATCAACTCAGCATCCCAGTTGTCAAGTGGCAAAACATCCTGTCCTGAGCTTAAGCGATTATCTTACACTTCTTCTTCCCCCAAGGTATTGATGGCTGGATCATTGAAAGCGATCTGGGCAGGTGTTGGGAATGCTTCATGAAGAGGAGGAAAACCTTTGTTGATATTTTTTCTATTCCCTGGCTCACAGCCTAACCCTTGTTTCCTCACATTCTCAATTGCTTCCATAGGAGACACAATTCCTTGCAATCTAGTGCCTATCCCTTTATTGGGCTGGTATCCACTTTTGATCAAGATTTGTTCAGGCTAGTTTTGGGGCTTCGTGGCATTTTCCTTCTTGGGCTCTTTGTAAACCATTTATAATGTTTGGAAAACACTGTCTAAGGCTTGTTCTGCAGCCTTAAGATAAGGAATTGATATTGGTTTAGATATCAACATTTCCTCTTCACTTTTAACAGTGATGACCCTGCCTTGTTTATGAACTTCACCCTTTGGTACTAGGTTAAAGGTATAGCCCTTGCAGCATGCATCCAAGGTCTGCCTGAGAGCAATGTATAAGATGGTTCTATGTCCATAACCTGGCATACCACTTCAAAAATGCTGGGGCTAATGTCCAATTTTAGGGTAATAATGCCTTTGACTTTCGTTTGAGAGCCATCAAATGCCCTAACAACGAGGTAACTATTCTTCATTTCTTACTGGATAACTGGTAATTACATTAGGGTAAAGTAGGGGAGTACATTTAGAGCGGACCCATTGTTAACTAGTACATTTTCCACCGTGTATACTTCACACCTCATAGTCATGTGCAAAGCCCTGTTGTGATTTTGTACTAAGGCGCAAATGTCATCCTCCGAAAAAGTGATCATGTTAGATATCTTCACACAATTCACTATGTTTTCAAACTTTTCTGACGTGGTAGTTAAATTGACGTATACCTTATTTAATATCTTTTGAAGAGCCTTTCTATGCACTTCAAAACTTAAGATCAACGACAACAGTGAGATTTTGGCATTGGTCTTTCCTAACTGCTCGACAATGTCATATTCGCTCTGCTTCATGATTTTAAGAAAATCCTCTTCTTGGATCAAATTTTCTTTATAGGCAGCTTCTATGACCTTTTCCTTCCCTTTTGTTTGTTGCTTTGTAGTTTCAGGAGCATACACTCTTTCATTTAGAGTGACATTCCTAATAGCCAGGTTATTGGTGTTATCGTCTATTCCTTCCACTTCTTCAATTCGTGGTTTAGCTATTTTCTTAGGGTTATGCAAAGTAACAGTTGGTGTGTAGACCCATGACACCGCCTTATTACTTTCATAGGGGAAAGGTTTAAGGGCATCAATTACAAGAGTAGGCATTTGCACGGCATTCGATGATGATTTTGGCCTCACATTAAAGGTCATGGGTTTAGGCAAGAAGTTCCCCTCCTCCATCACATTAATTTTGGCATAATGAGCATTTCTTGTGCATTGGATAACTCCCAAAGCTACCAATCTCTGTAAGTCTTTTTCAAAAGCCTTGCACTGCTCTATATCGTGCCCCTCGGCTTGTTGATGGTATTCACACTTTACTTGCTTGTTGTTACCTTCTTCTTCTTCCATATTCATTTTATTTTTCCAATTTTATACCCAGCTGCAATCAATCCTTGAAAAATAGTCTCTCGGGATGCGACGATGCTTCTTAAGTTCTTTATATTTGCTCCTTCCTCTAGTATGGAACTAACCTAATCACCCCATTATGATCAAGCAATGAGTTAGCATTGATGTTCAGACCACCTTAGTTGAGTTTAATAGCCCCATGTTTATATAGCCTGGCCACTTGTGCTCGAAAACCTGGGTAAGTATCAATGCTATGTCCAATATAGTCGTAGTGGTACAAGCACTTTTCATTGGGATTTTACCACACTGGATAAGGAGGCTATACTAGATTATATGGCATCAGGCTTAGAAGACGTCTCTCATACAGCTGCTTATATAGCTTGGTATTCGAGATCTGGAAGTCCGAGAACGGATCTCTATCCTTGAGCTGTCTATTCTGTCACTGGTTGTTACATTGGTTCATACCTTACTATGGTATTATGGGTTGGTCATTGTTTTGAGAGTTTTGATTGTTGTTGACCTGAAAATTAGCATTCTTATTTTTGTAATAGGGCTTGGGGTTGGATTGATTATAGTTTTACTGTACTTGCACATACCTCACTTCTAGTTCCTTCTTCTTTTGTTGAAAATTTTTCTTTTGGCTTAACCCTACAGCTTTATTTCCTTCCAATGGTATCTTACCAGTCTTGACTAGTACTTCAATTCGTTCCCTTGCCCTTATAAGATCAAAGAAGTCATTGAAGGCACTTCTTGTCATTAACCCGATGTACGGGGCTCCCAGCGTTCCTAAGGAATATGAGCAAGATTTCGTACTCGTGATTGGGGGCTGGACCTCAGCTACTAATGCCCGCCACCTTTGGACGTACTCCTTAAAAGTTTTTTTGTCCTTTTTCTACATAACCTGTAGTTACTCCCTTGTTGGCGCAGTGTCCAAATTGAAGCAGTAATGCCTCAAGAAGGCATTGGCCAAATCTTCCCATCAGTTAATCTTGGAGTGATCTAGTAGCATGTACCATTAGAATGCTACCCCGGCAAGACTCTTATGGAAGAAATTCAATAGCAACTTCTCGTCATTGCCGAATATGGCCATTTCCATGCAGTAAAACCTCAGATGGAATTGGGGGTTAGTGGTCTCATCGTACTTTACAAACTTTGGGACCTTGAAATCTTTAGGGACAATCACTGAGCGAGTCAACCTTAATTCCTTCGCGCTGACAACTCCTAATGAGCCCTGTCCTTGAATCACCTTCATCTTCTCTTCTAATATAAGGACTTGGTCTAAGACCTTCTTTTCTTGTGCCGACTTGTTTGTTCTTATGGGTTACATGAGTGGTATTGGGACATAATTGTATCCCTCGGATGGTCCATTCACATCATTTCCTTCCTCACTTAGAGAACTAACACCCATTGGTGGTAGAGGAGGCATCATGTTAGCCATCATAGGCACTCCAGAGTTTTGGCCAAAATGAAACACCTCTTAAAGTGGTTGAACCATGCTCATTTCCTTCACATTGTTAGCCATGAGATCCATGAGTTTTGCGAACTGATCCATCATGTCCTCTAACCTCTGTATATTCTCGGTGTGTGACTATTTTAAGGCTATGGCGTATGATCTTGTGATGATTCTTCGGGTGGTGTGAGAATGCTTAGTTTAACCCCTTCTTGACTATGCAATGATGTGATCTTGTTAATCTTTTTCACTCTTCTCTCTAAAGATAAATGAATTGTTAGTTTAGTTTGAAATAATCATTGGTTATAGAGTTAGTGTCATTATTTTATTATTATTATTACATTTTCTTTGAATTGGCATTAGAGATTTTATTTCTTCCTATATTCTCATTGAGGGTATAATACCCCACAAAATAAAATATAGTTGGCAATATCTTATGGATATTTGACAATTCATCACATAAGCATTGCTAGTTTAAGAAATCACATACACACTAGTCAGTCCACTTAATGGCATATCAAGGAATGAACGCATTCCCTAATTTTTATTAAAGGTATAATATGCCACAAACCAAGCCTGGTTGGCAATAGGTCATAGGGACGCATGTATCCACTCATGAGTATCATCCTGTCGCAGCATGAATTAAGAGATTATTGATGCAAGGCCCACGTTTCACTTGAAAGTACAATACCCTACAAATAAAGCATGGTTGAAAATATTCTAAAGAGAAAGTATCATATAGACATTGTCCCCAAAAGATCATCACTTTCATTCATAATAACGGTTTTATACATATTTGTCCAAAAGTACAATAAGCTCTTTACACAGATATAAGAATGCAAGTAAATCCACAGAAGATGATGGTACAGTGGAGGACGTTGCTCACTGGAAACTCATGATAAAGTCGGGTAGCCTACTCTATATTTCCCTTTAAGTATTCTCACAAATAGCTAACAACTGCATGGCTATATCGCAAAGGTAATGGTAATATTTCCTCCACTCAGGAGCCAAGTATTCTTACCTGTTTAATTCATTCATTACCCTAACTGATGGTGATTCAACCATATTGAGGACGTTGTGATTCATGTTGTTTAATCACCTGATGTCCTCTCTTACCCCTACTAGTATTCATCTAAGCGCTGTATTGGTTGAGTGTTCTTGTCCTAACAAATCATCGTCAACTTTCAACTTCTTCTTCCACCTATGTTCATTATTCTTCCAATGTTTTATAGCATCCCTAGACCTCTCAAGGTATTGCAATCTGAGCTCTCTTTCTTTTTGAAGTTTAGAGTCTCGATATATCTTGATCATTTACAATGACTGCTCAAGTTCTCTTATCCACTGTTCCAGTCCCTGGTTTCGTTGCGCTAATTCAGCCTTCTTTTTTTTCCGCTATTGTCAAATGTGCTTCTAAGGTTTCTATCCTGGCTTTGGCCCTTCTGTCTCATTTAGAGATGGCAGCTGATTGTGGCTAGGCTAGAAAAGTTTTTGTTTCTTATTCATCCATACATAATACTCTTCGGTGGCCCTTATTAACCTCTTTCCGAGATCTGATCGGCCTAAAATTAACTTTTCGTCCTATGCCTGCTTGATCTTAATTATCAGGTCTTT
This sequence comes from Ceratonia siliqua, assembly GCA_034509205.1. Lineage (NCBI taxonomy): Eukaryota > Viridiplantae > Streptophyta > Magnoliopsida > Fabales > Fabaceae > Ceratonia > Ceratonia siliqua. The sequence goes on from JASKGM010003913.1 coordinate 36,603, forward strand.
ATTATCCCCTTTATCGTAATAAAATAGAATTCATCCATGATCTTTACAGATGGTATCCTCTGAAGATAGGCTAACTACTTGAATCCTACTACCAGCAAATAAGAAATACACCCTCAGATACCCATTAGGGGAACGAAAGGGAATTTCTCGCAACTATAGACGACTTCTTCCTTATTCTACCAAGGGAATTTCCAGAGTATATCCTTTCTTTTGACGTTGCTACACAAGCTGGACCACTCTGTTGTATTCCAACTTTCCATTTTAAGTTCATGAAATAGAGCAAAATGTCCTAATTTAGGTATCTTATCTGCTGGGCGCTTTCCAAACAGGTGCGTTGTCACCCACAAGTATAACATGGGTAAGCAACACTTTAACTTCACCCCTTGATTTTTATGGATGAAATCAAGAGTAAGAAATGTTTCTGCCAAGATGGCTGGCACTGGATTAACACCATAATGTTTCACGGCGCAATATATGCCTATGGAGTCACGATTTACTAAGTTAGTTGCTGATGGAAACAAAATTAGGCCGTATATAGCTAGTGCCAAGACTTCGAAAAACAAAGGCCACTGTCTGCTATTAGCCATTTCCTCTAGATACTTCTCTTGGTAATCTCATGATAATCCTTCTTTTTTCCCTTGTTTGACGATCTTAACTTGAATTTCAAAAAATTCTTGTTTAGCACATATGTGATTGTCTTGTTAGAAGTATTATGTCCTGGGTAGTTAAAAATTTTGGTCTCTTTCAGTACTAGTCGACCAATCATAGCCTAATACTCTTCTATTGTGGGGGTAAGGTGGGCCTCTAGGAGCGTAAAGTATTTAAGGAAAGTACCCCTAAATTTCTAAAATGATATTATGGCCGGGCCTTGAACTGGTACATACAGTAATTTCAGGATGTCCCTATGTCTCAGTATGAATGAATCTCTAAACATTTAGGGTAGCCTAGATTCTAGGACCTTCAGCTTACTCATATCAGCAGGTTGTACCACTATGCTGGACTTTTTCTTGGATTGACTAGTGTTTGCTTCCATCTTTAATGCCAATTCTTACTTTTTACCATTTGAAAATTTTGACACTGAATCCTATAACAATGATGTCGAAATGTAAATTCATAATGTAGTAGTGAGATGTATAACAAAAAATATGCAATAGGAGTGCTCGTTATTGTCCTAAGTGGGTTGACTTAAGGTAGCGATTGGCCCTATCTTGAATGGTCATGGTCCTAAATACAAGGTAACATCTATGGTTAATTAATGGTGCACCCTTTTCATGTTATATCTATAACCTTAACAGAATAGTCATTAGAACAGACTGCTCCCACTAATAGTGAGAATCTTGACTTTCTAGCCATATTACATAGGTGGAGAGAATCTCTATATGCAACCAACTAGATAAGTGAGTTTACAATATGAGCGGAGGCTTTTATGAATATCCCAGAGAATAAATCCCACTAGGCATCATTACGCGACCTCCAATTCTAACTTGAGGCTTTCAAAGACTTGGGTATAGGGCCCAAGTGTGTGCAAGGGCTTGATGTATAGTGCATTGTGTGTGTAAAGAGTACATGGATTTTGGTCCTAATATTTACCCATAAGAAGAGACTCGAAACCAACAGAATAGAGCGAGTATTTTGTAATCTACCCTAGGGTGTATAAACATAATAGTTATAGTCATCTATCCTGAGGTTCCAATAGTTTATGCAATAAGGAAATCTATAAACAACCACACATAGAACAAATAACCAATTGCTCAAGCATATACATACAACAAGCTGAAGCAAAATAAATAATATAAGATGGGGGGAAAACATCTATCTTTATAAAGCACAAGCAAATTATTAAGGGCTTGACTCTCTAGCATCCCCAGTGGAGTTTCCAAACTATCACAACATGACGGTCGAGAAAAAGGTACTATTATGACCTTAAGGTAACAAAAGAAAAAAACACGCAGAGATAAAAAATGGAGTCGCCACCAATTAATTAGAAGGATAATTGGGATCTTTTAAAAAATAAATACTAGTCCTTGGAACTAGATGATAGGTTTGGGAGTCTAATTAAGTGCGGGGAAGATGTTAGGCACCCCACAGTGTCCATCCTTAAGGATGGTTATCCTAAATTGTTTGTGTTTAAATTTGTTGTGTTTGAATTACCCCTTTTTTATTATCGTGATTTAAAGAAAAATAAAGAAGTAAGAGAACCGGACCTATCTTATTGTGTAAGTGCCTACATACCCCTATGGGATCAAGGTTCACGTAGTTCGAGTTAATTAAATTCAAGTTTGCCTAACAGGGATTAAGACAATATGGGAAAGTGAATTTCCACATAAAGTCCAACAAAATGAGAGATTAATTCCCCACATAAAGTCTGAGAGAATAAAGACAATATAAAAAAATTAATTTTCACATAAAGCCTAACAAAATGGGAGAATATTTCCCCACATAATGTTCAAAGAGGTGAAGACAGCATGGGAAAATGAGTTTCCACATAAAGCTCAACAAAATGGGAAAATATTTCTCCGTATAATGTTTGAGATGGATTAAGGAATTCTAAGGTCGAAATCCAAAAATCTTTTAAAAGTCTTGGAGCAAATTGAAATTTGTAATGTTTGGGATCAAAAAAATATTTTTGAAAGTATTGTGGTCAAATTTGAATTTTTTTTTTGAAAATATTGGGGTCAAATTTGAAAATTTGAAAGTATTAAGTCCAAAAACCAAATTTTTGATGGTATTGGGATGAGATTCCCAAAAGGGACAATGGGCCCTTGAAGCCTTATATGAGATTTCCTTAAATCCATTAATTGGGCTTTTCAAAATTTATTACAAAACAATTGTAATGAACTTTAAACCTTATTTAAAGGGTTTAATTTTAAAAATCAATTGAATCCTAAAACCTTTGTAGAAAATAATCTGTTTGGGCCCTTGAAGCCTTATTGTAACATTTTTATGAATGTTTTTGGGGCTTTGGAACCCACTAAACTTAAGCCCTCTATTAACTTGGGTCTTTGGCACATTGGGCTAGGTAACCAAAACAAGGCCCTTCAAATCCAAACTATTCAAATTCAATTGGACCAAAAATCTTGGCTTAATGGACCCTTGACATTTTACTTGAGACAAACCTATGATTTTGGGCCGAACACTCATTTACTGGCCAAAAATGACTATCTTAAATAAAAGAAGAAAACCAATCCTTTATTTCAAGAATTTATTTATTTTCAAAAAGAGAAAAAAAATTGGAATATTTATTTTATCGTTTTCATTACTTTCTTTCCTGAGAAATAAGGCGCCTGAGACGTTTTCACTTATTAGTAATGAAGAGAAAACACACCTCAAATAAAATAAATCTAGCAATAACAAAATAAAATAAAGACAAAGTGTGATAACTCAAACTGGGAAAGGATGTGCAAAAAAAAACAAAAAACAAAGGGAAGACACCCCAATAAAACATGAAGGAAACCCAACCAAGGGCCGGAGGTCAACTTGAAAATTGGGTATACCAATTTCATCATGAAAAGCACTAACTGGACCACATCAAGAGGCCTAAAATCCAAACCACGTAATATTAAGTCAAAAATCAAAATTTTGGATCAATGATACTTTAGATCCCTACCAGATTGAGGGTGAAATCGGTTGTTGGCTGAAAACAATAAAACAAATAGGCTACCAAAAAGGGCTGTAAATTTTGCGCTATCAGAGGTGATTTTGGGTTGAAGCCCCAATATATTTTTTTGCACTTATCATTTTTTCTCTCTCTTTCTCATTTCTTTCTTTCTTTCTTTCTTTTCTTTTCTTTATGTTTTTTTTTTACAAATAAGAAGAAATAGCAAACTAAATAATAAAAATAAAACAAAGCTAGACAAAATTGAGTGTTTACACCAATTATAACTTGGCATTTTGTTTCTCCTCTCCCATAAAACCATCCGTTATTAGCTTCTTTTACATTCCAACTATTATAGATATATTTTCCTAGAATTTGAAATATAAGATTTAGAAAGTATAAGTACTCAATCATAAATTCTTAAAATATAAGAATTCATTAAAAGTATTATAAACATTGACAAAGTAATTAAACCTTTAGAAAATTAAACAAAATGTTTTCTACTCATGGATTCATTATAACTAATTATACGTTACTAACAAATACCCATTCATGTGGATATTGGGACAATGAGTGTTAGGAGGTGAGAAAACAAAAAACTCAGCAATTAAACTATGCAAAGTGGGCTGTTAAGTTTAAAGCTTATCTAAGGACTTCTAGTATTTAGGAGATAGTGGAGACAGGAAGTTATCCACCTCCTTTGCCAAAATAACTCAACAATAGCCCTAATAAAGCAGCATAATAAAGAAATTGCCAAAGGAAGTAGAGTTCTCACCATAATGCACTTGGCTGTGAGTGATGATGATATATTCATCATAAGCATGGCTTATGAGACTGTGAAAGAGGTATGAGACAAACTCAACGAGGAGTTCTATGGAAGTGAAAGAACAAGGCCAATGCAAGTTCTCAACTGGATAAGAGAATTTGAAGTTTTGATGATGAAGGATGCAAAAACTATAAAAGTTTCTTTGTATAGATTGATGAAAGTTGTAAGTCAAGTCAAGCTATTAGTTGAGGAGTTGAATGATAAATGAGCTTTGGAGAAAGTCTTAGTGAGTCTTCCTGAGAGGTTTAGGTTAAAAATTTCTTCTCTTTAAGATTGTAAATATTTTTCAAAAATATCACTTTCAAAGATTGTAAATGCTTTACAAGCTACTGAACATAGGAGATCTTTGAGGATGGAAGAAAATATTGAAGGGTCTTTTCTAGCCCAAAACAAAGGAAAGGCTCAAACAAATTATGGAGAAAATTTTCCACATTGTCTAACCTATAAAAAGACAAATCACTTGAAGAAATTTTATTGGTTTAGGCCAGGCATACAATGAAAAAATTGCAAATACTTTGGCCGTAGAAAAGTTTGAAAAATCAGAAGAGAGGAACAAAATCAACAAGCACAAATTGCTGAAAATTGAAAACATGATGAAGAGACTTTTTGCTGCTACAACAAAGCCATAATCCAAAGGCTTGACTAGTAGATAGTGGTTGTACTCATCATACGACCTAGGAACTCAGCATGTTCACAAATATTGATCGATTCTACAATTCAAAAGTCAAGATGGGTAATAGTGAATTTGTTGAAGTCAAAAGGAAAGGAGCCATTGATGTGAAAATCTCAAAAGGTACCAAATTTGTTGGAGGTGTTTTGTTTGTGGCAAAAATAGATCAAAATTTGTGTTGTGTTGGACAAATAGTTAAAAAGAATTATACTCTTTTGTTCAAAGATATGGCTTGCACAATTATGGAGCCTTCTAGCAAAACATTAATGACTATTAAAATAAGGAATAAAAGCTTTCCTTTAGAGTGGAAGTCTAAAAATATCCACATCAAAGGACCAAGTTCAAAATATGCATGCCATTCATAATTGTGCTGGCATATGTGATGCTTGTCAATTAGGGAAGCAATTAAAGTTGTCTTTTCCATCTAAACAAGTTTGGAAAACTTCTAAGAAGTTAGAACTAGTGCACGCTAATGTCTATCACTCTGTGAAGACAAAAAATCCTTAAATGACAACAAGAATGAAATTGTTGGTAAAGGAGCATATTGGAATTGTGGTAAGGAAAAAGCTAAATCCTTAAATAGTAAGCAAAGCAAAAGGGAGATTTACAACATATGTAACGTAGCATTTGTGGAACCCTTAAGCCATGAAGAAGCAAAACAATCACCAAATTGAAGATTCACAAAAATAAAATTCAGCAGCTAGAGGACAAGCCTAGTGATAAAGAAGAAAAATCGATTCATAGCAATTTAGAGGATTAAGTTACAGTTATCCTAACCAGAGCTTTGAACAAAAAAATTGAGTTGATGAAGAAAATGGTCATTTGTAGGAAGGGAGTGTTGAAAGAAAGTGTGACAAGCTCACTGTGGAAGCATGGCCGTCTATCAAACTTACAATAAAGTCTTACTAAAATATTGATTTTATTGCAACTTCCAATAGCTCCTAATAAATGTTTCACCGATGCTTCCCATAAAGTAATAATAGTGGAAAACAAGTAGAAGTAAAAAATTGAATTTTGTGAGCTTAGATTTGGATCTAGTCACTTTTTTATTAGTTATTTTTTGTCATTTTTAACTCATCGTGGCCGTTCATTAACTTTTAAACAGCCACGATGAACAAGTTAGCAAAATATGTGTAAAGTATGCGTACTTTGTAAAACAAATCATGATCATTTAAAATAAATGGATGGCCACGATTAGAATATGATTGATCATGACTAGATTGGATGGCTATATAACGGTCTTTGTATTGAATGGGAAAATATTAGATTTTGAACCAATTACAACTTAGCAATTTGTTTCACCTCTCCCATAAAACCATCACTTATTAGCTTCTTTTACATTCCAACAATTACAGATAGATATTTTTCTAGAATTTGAATTATAAAATTTAGAAAGTCTAACTACTCAATTTTAAATTGTTAAAATATAAGAATTAATTCAAAGTATTATAAACATCGACAAAGTAACTAAGCCTTTAGACAATTAAACACAATGTTTTCTGTTCATGGATTCATGATAACTAATTATACGTTACTAACAAATACCCATTCATGTGGATATTGGGTTGGCTCGGATACCATAACTAATAAAGAATTAATAGAGGATAGGTTAAACTTCGTGTTCCTGACCTCAAAAGGTGTGATTCTCTAAAGATAGGGACTTTTATAGTCCATATCAACTTATAGTAAACACTAACGTAAGATTCAATCAATCATAAGTCAAATCTATGTTTATCTATATGCATTGACCTAATCAGAAGCTTGGGATATGACACACACGTTTTCTGTACAATCAAACAGAAACCTAAAAGGAAGAAGACGCCCTTTCACCCCAAAAAAAAATTGCTCTAAAAGTGTAAGGATGTTTTGTCCTGTGTTTCTTCTCTGTTCTTGTTAATTTATTTTCTTTCTTTCACAAATGATGCCACTTAATCCAAGGTGGAATCCATTAGACAAGTGCTTGATCGTTTGGACTATAAGACATGGTGATAACCTGCAGCTGCAGCTGTAAGTTTACGTCAGAATCAATTGAGAGCAATATCAATTGGACAAGGATTGACACGCGTCCTTTACTATATGACAAAAACTAGGGTTAGAGAATTTATATATGCTTTTATAGTATGGAAATCCAATAAATCAGATAGCCAACCTTTGGCTTTTTCTATTGACGAAAAGATATAAAGAGGTTTCAAAATCTCATTTTGGAGCTTCAATTAAGTGGAGAGAGATGCTAATGGAATGTCCACCTCAAAGAACTCACCGGTATGGTGTTCAGGGCAGATGAATACGAAACGAACAGAGAAAAGCTTAATCAATTATATTTAAAGCATATAAAAGCGTCAGCTCTTTTAGTAGTAAAGCACAAAACAACAAAAGGTAACATAGGACGGCCGTCGACGCTGCTGTTTTGGCTTCTAACACATTGTTTATTATGTCTTGATATCATCAGTGACGCTTCAAGAAGAGAAGAACTTAAGAGCTTTTACTTGAGATTAATAATCAATGTGAATTGACTTCAATATAACTTTTTTAGTACTTGAATTTTCGACTTTTACTTCCTAATTTTCATTTGTCGAAAATATTTAGATAAAATTTAGTAAACAAGCATTTTAATTTTTTAAGCATTTAATTTTTTTTTAATATTTATGTATGAGTATAATTTTGATTCCTTAATTTTTTATCAGGTTTTGCTTTAGTTCTTAGATTATTTTTTTATTAATATCCTATAATTTATAAAAAAGTTATCATGTTTGTCCCTAATGGAACTCCATTAGCAGGGAGAAAGATGACGTGGTAGTGTGGTACACATGTGGCTAGTTAGCACTAACTTGGATTGCCGAATACCTCTTCTTCGCTGCACTTTATGCCTAAAACG
>JASKGM010003924.1:2085-12088 GCA_034509205.1 Ceratonia siliqua
CGGATTTGGATCCGGTCATGTTCCTCCCATCGTAGCCGTCCAAAATGCCTGGACGGGCACAATTTAGGGATATGACCGCAACAAGACTGGATCTGGGTTCTACTACTCCTGATATTCATAGATTATAAAGATATATAAATTTTGATAATGTTGAAGCAAGCAGTTGACTTACTGTTAAATCATTAGCAAGTGACCCAGTGTGTCTGCTCTGCCATATGATCGTCATTTACATGCTTCTTATATAAGTGATATGACTCTGAATCCATTTATGCTCCTGTAAGGATTATCCGTTGGTTGTGCAGGTTTGTGTTTCAACGACAAACCGGAACTTTCTGGGACGAATGGGGCACAAAGAAGGTCAGATATATTTGGCTTCGCCATATACAGCTGCAGCATCCGCATTGACTGGTTTTGTTACTGATCCAAGAGTGTTTTTGCAGTAGAATACTACATTAATAATAATGTTAATGTAATGTAGGCCTTGGTAAGATTTGTATTCTTACCTAAGTTAAAATTTTGAGTTTAAAGTATCCTAGTGTATCTGGACTTTTGCAAAACAAATCTTATGTTATACTTTGATTGGTGTTTAAAATTAAAATTAGTTAAAAAAATAAATTATGGTTTTGGTTTTGGTTTTCTAAAGATTATCAAATTTTTAATGTAGTTAATTTAAGGACCAAATTGAAAGAAAAAAAATGTTCGAAATGGCTTCTTTGAAGATCAAAATATATATTGGAGTATTAATTTGAAAAAAATATATATTAGACCAAATTGAGAAGCAATGAGGACATAAAAATTATTAGAGTTGTTTGAGTATTTTGTAATTTTGTTCTATAAAAAGAATTCTTTTAACTCCTTGATGAGTTGCCCTTAATTATTCCTGCAAAAAATTCTGCTAACATGCTGAGAGGCCAAATGTTCGTCTGAGAATTGTAACTTTCAAATGAGAAATTCCACTGCCTATCACAGTTGCTTAGCCAAAGCCCGTTAAGTTATGAATTTTTAAGGCCATCAGTTAATAGCTACCGGGATTTTATTTTTCTTGGGTTCATTTAGTTTTAGTTGGATTTCAAATCCGTAATTTTTAACTCTGAAACTAATTCTTATTTGTTGCTGCAGTTTTTTATTTATTTTAGGATATACGTTACAATAACTTAAAAGGCTTTTATAATATTTTAAATTATTAATACACTAACTAACTATTACCTTTGGAAGGAATAAAACTCACAGAAAATTATTCCTTGGCCCCCATTGGGGCACCAGTGCCCCCTGGAGATTAAATTTTCAAATAATATAATGTGTTTTTTTTTATTCTTAATAAAAAATAATTGTCATAAAAAGTGAATTTTGTTTTATAAATAGTAATTATTATGTTAATAACAAATGACACTAAATAAAAATTTAGTGCCTTGATGAGCATTAAAAAATAATTTTTCTTAAAACTTAAAATAATGGGTTAAATTAAAGGGGTCAATTTGTAAAGCTGTTTGGCAGTAAAATAGATTAATGAAGAGATAATTTTATTGGATTGCGTGAGTCTACATTCAGTTTTATTGACTCTTAATAGATTTTTCACCAATCTCAACATATTACAACCTAATTTTTCTAATCACTAGCAACATGTAATTTTTCTTGCTTATTACAAACAAGTTGATTTTCCTAAACACTCACTAACAACATTAACAGTAGTTTTACTCCAAATCACAAAATATAAATTAGAGAGAATAAGATGATGTGATACTCTCTAAAAACAAAAAACAAATACATCCAAATAAGTACTCTATGATTTTCTAAAAGAGTATTTTTCAGAATAATAGAAGAAAAATAAGATGAACGAAGAACTTATTACTTTGAGCATCTCACTATCAGATGATTTAGAGATGAAACATGGCGAGAGGGATGAAAGTTTCACTATGCCAGTTTTCTCTCTTGGTTATTCGATAATTCTCCAAAGCTTTAGATATTCTACTTATCAACTTCTTCTTTGTACTAGCCGTTGGAGAACTTATACACTTAATCATATATCAAGGGATTTGCACATATATTCTTGGTAAGCTTTAGGTCATCCTTTTTGTTGTACCTTCAAGTTGCTTCCCTCTTCTTTCTTCTATACCTTTCTTTCTTTGTGTATCTCTTGTGTTGAGAGATGGACATCCTTTCTTATGTAGACAAGATCTTTCCTTGCTCATGTAGCTTTTTCATCTTCAACCTTGCAGACTAACTTTGTTCCTTCAGCCAAAAGATATCACTTTCTTCTTTGCTTGATGATACGTTTGCTAGTGAGAAGCATTCTTTAATTTGAATTACTTTTGTTTCCTTTAAGTAATGGTGATGTGGCCGCATATGTATAGCCTTGGGAAAATGTGGAAGGTTTCTCCAACAAGCTTTGTTCACTTTTTCATTTAATGTTTTGTCCTTTCTCCATCAATGTCTTTCACTTCACTTTAAAACTTTTCATAGGCATAATAAATGTTTTGCCTCTTTCTTCACTTCTTTGTCTCTTTCTTCATTAATTGCCTTGCATATTTCTTCACGTGACTTCTTCTTTTGGCCTTCATATTCTTTTTCTTTTGCTTCTAATGGATTTTTACATTGATTCATGTGATATATAAAACAATAGTAAGGCTTCTCTTTTGACTGATCAATGTTGATTCCATATCATCACTTTTTCATTCCAGCATCGCATGACATTTTATGGTTGCTCTTCTTTGACTTTCTGGCATGGCATCCATGTATATTGTCCATTGTTCCTTTTCTACAATATTTCACAAGAATTAAATAAGTGTAATATACTCCATGCTATTTTTCTTTAAATAAATTACTTTAATATAAAATCATTTTATATTTTTGTTAATTTTTGAGACATCGTTAAAAATAATTTTGTAATATTTGGGGTGTGAAACCTTAGAGCAACATTTCTAATTTCTTTATGAAAAATGATTACGGCACAAAAATGCCAAAGGTGATTTTTCATATACTGAAACCGATATGTTGGGCGAAAGTAATGAACTCTTGATCATTTAGTGACAGAGGTTTTGCTCTTATGTCAAGTATTTATTCAATTTAAAAGTTTAAGTGGTTAAGAAGACCCACCCTCCTACTAGTCTTAAATTTAAAATTGATTTTGTTGAACTTTGAAAGTTCGAGAATTGCTTTTGAACTCTTCAAAATATGAACTTTCATGCAATAAAAACACATATAACACTAGTTTCATGTATGCAAGAAAAAACACCCCAAGAAGACATGCTTTTTTTTTACTTTTCAGTTAGATTATAGAAACTCATTTTGCTATTACTCTCAAAGGTTGCTGATAACCATTATAGGCTGAAAATACTCTAAATTTGGACCCATGTCCATTACACACTAGACCTTGGTGTTCAAAAACTTATGGATTGTGTCTAAAATTTAATCCTTATTTATGCAAATCAATCCATAATTTTGCATAACCATAATGCCAAGATTTTAGAACAAAATGAATTTCACAATAACAATTTATTAAGAAAGCATACCTTGACCCATAGATTATAAATCTTGAATGAAAGACTTTAAGAATTGTTGAAGAAGTAGACTTAAGTTTCTCTCTCTTAGCCCCTTGAATTTGACGTACTTTTGATGGAGATAAACTGCATCCTTTTTAGGCAGAGATAGGACCAAGTCCAAATTAGAGTTTTAGTTATTTTCACGTTCCATCAACGTGAACGATTACTTATAAGTTATCTCCTTAACTAGCCAATAGGAATTTAACACTTAATATTATTAAATCATAATTATCTTTTGGATAACCAACAGATAATAAACCAAAACCATAATTATCTTTAAATAAATTAAAGATAATATTTCATTAAGTCACGTGGGCCACAAAACGTCTAACATTCTCCCACTTAGTCCATGTGACATAATATTTTTTTTATGGTTTAATAATGAACATAATATGCATAGTATAAGCTAAATCCATCATTATATTGATCAAACCGTAATTCATCATTAAGCATAAAACTAATAAGGATCATGGCAGTTGTACGTCATTAATTCGACATAATCCCTTCCACGTATCACTATATTAGTTTCAAACTTAATATGACTTATAATGAGATTTATCATAATGGTTTAACAATAATGTCTTTGTCAGAGACAAATCCTGTTAATATTCACATAATTCATTAATGTATATACCAAACATAAGAAACAGAATCTAGTAAACAATACTTAAACGAGCTTAGTGTCAAATACATAAGAACATAAAACTTTAACATAATGTCAATAATGCTCATTCTTTCGACATGTTCCTTAAATGTCTTTAGGGGCAACCTTTTTGTTAAGAGATCCGCAATCATAAGATTGGTGCTAATGTGTTCGATTGACACTCTTTGTTTATGAACTTCTTCTTTTAATGGCAAAGTATTTCATGTGTTTAGCACCCTTTGAATACTTGTTGTTATTAGAGAAGAAGACTATTGCGGAATTATCACAATAAATTTTCAGTAGCTTGGCAATACTATCGACAATTCCAAGTCCTGAAATAAGGTTCCACAACCATAAATTATGAATAGTGGCCTCAAAGCATGCCACAAACTCAACTTCCATAGTGGATGTAGCAATGACATATTGCTTCACACTTTTTCATATTGAATCTCTTTAGAACTTTATTAATATATGCTTTTTAGGATAACCTCAACAATCCTTGTGATTTGTCATGGAATATTTCAATCACATAAGATGCCTCACCTATATCTTTCATTTCAAAGTTCATAAAGAGAAATTTCTTGGTCTTATGCAATAAGCCAAGATCATTAGTAGAAAGCAAGATATCGTCAACATACATAATTAGAAATATAAATTTGCTCCCACTGACCTTTAGATATATTCACTGATCAACAATGTTTTTCTTAAATCTAAGGGAAGTAACAATATGATTGAATTTAATATACCATTGACGGGAAGACTGTTTAAGTTCATATATTGACTTTGTAAGTTTACACACCATGTGTTCCTCTCTTTGAATTGAAAAACCCTTTAGTTGGTCCATGTAAACTTCCTCCTTTAAATCTTTATTTAGAAAAGTTGTTTTCACATTCATTTGGTGTAGCTCTAAGTCATAATGAGCCACCAATGCCATAAAAATTCTAAATGAGTCCTTTTGGAAACAGGAGAAAATGTCTCTTTGTTGTCAACACCATGTATCTGAGTACAGCCTTTAGCAACAAGTCTAACCTTATATCGTTCAATTTTGCCATTAGAGTCGCTTTTGGTCTTAAAGACCTAACAATCGACTCTTTTACAACTTTCTGGCAATTCAACAAGATCCTAGACTTCATTGTGATCCATTGATTTCATCTCTTCTTTTATGGCATTAAACCACTTAATAGAATTAGCATTATCTATGGCTTATGAAAACAAAAATGGATTTTCATCAATTCCTAAGTCAAATTATGACTCTTGTAGATAAACCACATAATCATCAAAAATAATTGATTTTCTTTGCCTTTGAGATATTATTAATGCTATTTCATGTGGTTCATCTACTGTAGGTTCATTTGCAACAGTTTCATCATTGGGTATTTGGTCATTCATTGGTTGTTCTTGCAAGTTATCAAACTGTCTAATAACTAGAGGAACAACAACCGTAGAAGAAATTATAGGTATAGGTATTTGCACCTTAACATCTTGAATTTCCATCTTGTGTGGTTCCATACTCCCATTAATGTCACAATTTTCTATGAACTTAACATTTCCAATTTTAACAATTCTCATACTATGGCTAGGACAACAAAATCTATACCCCTTTGATTTTTTTGGATAACCAATGAAGAACCTGCTGTTTGTTCTTGAGTCCAGTTTTCTTTCATGTGGATAACCAATGAAGAACCTGCAACATTAACATGCAGGTGTCTTAAACTGGATTTCCTACTAATCCACAATTCAAAATGAGTCTTTGGGATTACCTTGCTAGGAACCTTGTTTAACAAATACATGACGGTCTTTAAAGCATGCATCCACAGTGACATGGGTAAAGATGAATGACTCATCATACTCCTAACCATTTCCATCAGAATATGATTTTGTCTTTCTACAAGACCATTCTATTGTGGTTTACCTGGCATCGTATATTAAGCGCATCTATCATGCTTTTTGAGGAATTTAAATGAATTAGGTAATTGTCCAGTTTTGTCATACTTTCCATTATATTCACCAATTTTAACAGATATGAAAATTTTCACCTTTCTATCTAATTGCCTTTCAACCTCGTTCATAAACACCTCAGGATGTTTACTGATTAAAATTTTTCATACAACAAACAGACATAGCCATAACGTGAAAAATCATCAATGAAGGTGAAAAAAAATACTTTTCTCCACTGAAAGATGGAACATCAAAAGTCCACATATATTAGTGTGTATAATCTCAAGAAGCTATATGCTTCTTGTAGCTGCTTTCTTAATTATGTAGTTTGTTTGTTTTCCTTTAATACAATCCACACAGATACCAAGATCAATAAAATCTAAACTATGAAAGATTTCATTCTTTACTAATCTTTGTATTCTCTTTGGATATGTGACCCAAACGTTTATACCACAAGTAAGAAGAACTTTCATTCACTAAACCATGTTTAGTACCAATGTTATGATGCAAGGTTAAAAGAGTTTCAGCAAAAAGGTTATCTAGGTTTAATTTTTATAAACCATCACAAAGAACACCAAAACCAATGAGATGATTATGCTTAAACAAACCGAAACACCCATTCCCAAACTTAAAGGAGTATCCAGCCACATCAAGTTCAAACAAGAAAACTAAATTTTAGAAACAGAAGGTACATAAAGGGTTTAAAAAATATCTAAATGATGTCCAATTTCCAAAATTAAATAATAGGTTCCAATGGCTTCTATTGGAACTTTGACTCGATTTCCCATAAAGATAAACTTTTCATTTGAATTTATGGTTTGGGTTGTAAGGAATCATTGCATCGTATTAGAAACATGAGTGGTATAGCCAAAATCCATCCACCAAGTATTATAAGGAACTTTTGTTAAGTTTGATTCGAAACATACGAAAGTACTAAGCTCACATTTCTTTTTTGAACCATGCCTTACATTTTAGGCAATCTTACTGATAGTGTTCAGGTTTTTTTACAGAAATGACACTTATCATCTTTGTGTTCCTTCTTGTGGATTGGGGCAGATGATATATTAAGTTTTGATTGTCCTTTCTTGCCATTTCCTTTCTTTCTAGGTTTCTTTCCAACTCCTTGCTGACCTATGAGATTAATTGTGCGAATTCCTTGTTTCTTAAGTCTTACCTCCTCTTAAATAAACATATTATGCAATTCATTCACATTCTGTTTTTCTTTAATGGTGTTGTAATTGATGGACCATATTCAGAGGGCAAGGAGCTTAAGATGAACTGCACAAGGAAAGTTTCCCTCACTTCCATTCCCATGGATTCAGTTTTGTTGTTATATTTTTCATATCAGTTACATGCTCATACATGGTACGTGAGCCATCAAATTTCATGATGGTCAAAGTACCCGTCAATGTCCGAGTAAGTGACTTATCTGCAAAGTCAAACTAGGAACTGCTTTCCATAAACTTCAAGAATTCTTTAGCATTTTCAGTTTTTGGAATTGTGGACTTGATATTGTTTGCTACTGTCATTTGCTTGAACATTATGCTGAGTTTATTAAATCTTTCCCAAGCCTTATGGAAAGACCTTTGCTCATCACTGCTAGAATCAGTAATAGCAGCTAGTTTCTCATTAACGAGTGCCAAATCAAGATCTAGAATACCTAAGTGAAATTGGATTTGTTCATAGCACTTAAAGAAATTGATCCCATTAAACTTTATAACAGACACAGCTTGCGAATAAAGAAAAACAAAAGTAGAAGCTACAAAATGCATATAATACTTTAAGACATAAACTTAAACACATAATACAGATTAAGACAAATCCTAACATACATTCATATAGATTGAAGTTCTCATTTGGGTGACAGAACAATGTACAACAATAAACATAATTGATGCTTTATTTTAATTTCACATAATTGGCAATTAAATATACTCCAATTAGACATGTTTGCTATCTTTGGATATACTAAACATATCTAATCAAGTATATCAATCAACCACGATTGGTATACTTGATTAGATATGTTTAGTATATCAATCATGTCAACTTTTGGGTGATCCTTAAATATTTTATAATCAATGAACTTCAATATACCCAATAAAGATCATCATGTCATTCCATTATAAGCATCACATAATCATGAAAACTTTCTAATTTGGCCACTTTGGTGACTAACAAAGGTGAATACTACCTTTTGGGGCTGTAGGATAAGTGTTGTTGTGCTATTTCGTTGTTTGTTGTTTTAATTTTTTTATATTAATTAATTATTTTTTATATCATATATTATTTTGAGTTTTTTTTAATTTTTAAAATTTTTTATAAATTTTTATGTTTATTTATACTATTCATTCATAATTTTCTTCTTCTACTATTCATTCATAAATAAAAACTTTTAAAAAATATAAGATATAAAAAATAATTAATTAATATCAAAAAATTAAAACAACAAACAACGAAATAAAAAAAGGCATAATAAAACTTATCCAATAGCTCCAAAAATAAGGTTGCAAGATAGTCACAACCACTAACAAATTATACATACCTTAGATATCAATTAAATAATCATAACATTTATTATTTCAATTAAATTAAATATGATCAAATATATCATTATTAATATATGTATATATATAATTAAATAATAATAAAATTTATTAATATAATTGCAATTAATTGATTATATTATGTGACAATTTTGATATATACTTTAGCAATCAAAAGGAGCAAATATATATCAATTAAATGATATACCCCAAGTACATGTGCTTTCAATCAAGTTCGTGAATATATTTCCAATTTAGACTTATTCATAAGTTCAATATATGACGTCAGTCCAAGACATTAATCTGCAGTTTACAATCTATCACTTCAGACAAAAGATGTAATGTTCACATTTTCACCTCATTAATACCTTGATTTCATATCATGAAAGATAACGACGGCAAAACTTATAGAACCATCGTGTCAACAGGGGAAAGAAAGAAAAATCATGCCATTTGATAATATGCAGCGGAATAAAATCACGAAGGGAAAATTATTACCATCACAAGACGATAAACAACATAATTGAAAATTCAAACTTTATTTTTATATATAAATTAATTCTTAATTTTACATAACAATTATGACAAAATCTTAAACCAAAATGAATTTTACAAAAATAATTTATCAAGAAAGCATATCTTGATCCATAAATTATAAATTTTGATGAAACTGTTGAAAAATAATACTTAAGTTTCTCTAGATATGACGTATTTTATGATAAAATGAAACTATATATTTTATAAGTAAAAAAAAAGAACTAAGTCCAAATTAAAATTTTAATTATTTTCACATTCTCGAAACGATTATTTAAAGGAGAACTCTATCCTACCACTCCTATTCTTTTTTTCTTTTTTTTACTTTTTTTATTTTTTATGTTTTTTTTCAAAATTTTTTTATTTTTTAAAAATAATTAAATATTTTTTATCTTATATATTTTTATTTAAATTTTTTAAAATATTTTTTTATTTTTTCTTAAATTTTTTTACATCTCTATTACTATTCATTCATAATTTTTTTTACTATTTATTTATAACTTAAAAAATTTTATAAAAAATACAAAAACATTTTCAAAAATTCTAAAAAAAAATTTATGATATAAAACTTAATTAATTGATTTTAAAAAGTAAAAAAAATTTAAAAAAATAAAAAATATATAAAAAAAAAAGTTAAAAACCCCCTTACCGCCCACATTATATTGGCCTTATTTAAAAGTTATCTTATCAATTAAAATTTAGTAATTATAATTATTAAATTATAATTATCTTTTAAATAATAAAAAATAAATCATAATTATAATCATAATTATTTTTTAAATAAATAAAAAATCATAGTATCT
>JASKGM010003945.1:0-12087 GCA_034509205.1 Ceratonia siliqua
TTATCATTGATATGAATATATGGAATTTGGATCCCGCGCATTAGGGATCCCGACTACACGGGTTCCAATTATCAAATTATCAAATCTTGACTGTCCAGTATTAATTAGATGGTCAGAATTTGATTAAATTTTTTTAAAACAAATTTGCTCAATATGCGTGTAAATTAAAAAAATAAAATAAAAAACATATGTAAATCTCGATTGTCTAACTTGTGCTAAACGACTAATATTTGACCAAATTCTATATAGTTAAATCCCAACTACACGGGATCTAAATTTGAATATATGAGATATCTCTCCAGTTGATGGATGCTCTTCTCTGTCATATCTTACTTTTCTATGTTAATTTATTTATTTTTATTATTAATTTATTTAAAAATTTAAAAATAATTAATACTTTTTAATTTTAAATAAATTTTTATTATTTTTTTAAATTTGTAACGTATTTATAATATATCTATTATATTATATATTTTTTCAAAAATAAAAAATATTTATTCTTTTATAATGTATTAAATAATTTTAAAAGATAAAATTTTAAAAATTTTAGAATTATATATAATAGTATAAATACATGTGTTTTTCTTATAGGAAATTTCCATTTTTATTTTTATTAAACAATATTAAAACTACACTAAATAAATATCTCCAAATTCTCCCCCAGCTAGAGGTGGTAAAATTGGCCTAACTCTATGGGCTGGCTCAATCCAGCTAGAAAAATAACAGGGCTGGACTAGCAAAATACTAATCCGAAAAAAATCGAGCTTTTTTGGCCCAGCCCGATATGAGCCGCGGCTCGAACGGGCTGGCCCAAGTTGGCCCGATGGGCCAACCAAAATTCTTTTTTTTTTTAAAATGGTAGAAATAGTCTAAATACAATATACTTATAGGTACTTTTTTTTCCTGCAATATAAGATTTATGGTCCACCTAATTGATTTACCTTACTCTATTTTGTTTCTTTAGAGGTATAGTTTTTTCTTTATACTTTTCCTTAAGAACTTTATGGCCAAACATATTAAAAAAATCTAAACAACAGTGAAAAATTTGGTTTTTTTTTGCTTTTAACTCCAGTGAATTTATTGAATATTAAATGATAATTGTAAAGGGGAATGAACCACAATTTGAATAAAAAACAAAACACCCAATCAAAATTATAGGGATAAAAGTATAAAATATAATTCATACAAAATAAAACAAAATATCAATTTTTTGTTTTACAAATATTAGTTTTCTCCTTTTTTTTCATTCTTTTTCTTTTACAATTGTTATAATTTAATAAGAGAATGAATTTTAACAACATTATTTATGAAAAATACTATTCTAACATAAATTTTATTATTAAATAAATTAAAATTAAAAAGTTATAATTGAGTATATAAAATAACAATATTAACTATATATATATAGTTATATATATATATATATTATATTATATTTATTATTTTAATATTTTTAATATAAAAAAATTATAATATTTAAATAAAAAATATAGTTATAGTTAGATGATTCAAGCTTGCAATATACCAATTTAATTTAAATCCAAGTCGACCGAACATTATGTGACTGCCGATGGAACCGAACTGGGCGCCCGATTGCCAGCTCTACTCCCAGCCCTCACTCGATAAACTACGCTACACAAACACAAAACTCTTGCAGCCACTAAGATATAACGCGGCGGCAGCACCACCTCCACTGTCCAGCGCCGCTTGCAGCCTCCGTTGTCGCCGTCGTCCACCATCCATTCCCATCCACCGTCGTGCCGTTCGTAGTGATCTCAAGTTAGTTTAGTTTTCATTTTCTCCTTTATTTTCCAATTTCGCTACTTTTCAGTTTCTTGAGTAGACTCTACAAGCTGTCTTCTTAACTTCGGTTTCTTATGGTGGCTTGATAGGAAGCATTGTGAACGATGCCTCGTACCACCACAGTGGATTTCCCTGGTTGCCCTCCGCTTCGGGCCTTAACCTTTGACGCACTTGGTCTCATCAAAGGTGATTGATTGATCACACGCACCCATCTCTTAGCTATTACAATTTAGCACTTTATTTTGCTTAACTCAATTGGTTTGCTTTTGGGTCCTTTTGTTTGTGTTAGTTATTGAAGCCCGTGATAAGCAAAGTGGAGTTCCAAGGGTGGTAGAGAGATGGGGTGAACCAGACTCTTCGAAGTGCGTGCTGGCCGCATCTATCAGTGACCGCAAGTCTGACCCGGTATGTGTTGTTTCATTATCTGGGCAGTGTTATTGTTTCATTATAGCTTGGTTTTCTTTACATGCCCTTAGAGATACATATGGAAATTTTCAGTAAAAACTGAACCAAAAAAAAATTGTTATGTCCAATACCCAATTGTTCACTGGTGCTGCAGGTCTGCAGTTTCAGTTCGACTAGTTTTCTATACTTTGCCTCTCCTTTTTAGTTGTAGACGTTCTGTCTACCGTGAAATAACTTGATTTATAGGTTGAGGCAACTGTGTGCCTGTCCTGGGTCCAGTGACGGTCTTAGAATTTTTCTCATTTAGGGGGAAAGGCGTTTGAAAAGCCAGCAAAAATTGATGAGCATAAAATTGTGAGAATGTTCTTAATGTACGAGCATCAATATATATTTTGTATCAGTAGTGAATGTGGCCTTTTTATGTATATTGGCCTTGGTGGATCGGTAAGACCAAAGTTTTCAACCTTAGTTGTTAAGCTAGCTTGTGGTGGTTAATGTTTCTAAATATTTGTTGGTTTGGTTTAGGATATGAATCTGGTTTGTATATGAACATAGACGTTTCCAAATTTATGATTGGAATTGTTCATCATACTCGCATTTATTCTTGAATATTAGGTCTTTGCACTTTACATTCTCTTCTGTCACTTACTGAAAGGATAAATCAAAGTGCACAAAAATCTCATAGATGGACAGCCTATTTTAGTTTACCATCAGTTGTGTGCATACTTTGGTCATTTATCCTTTAGCGGTATTGGTTATTAATTTGCAGCGGACTTGATCAAGCCTTTGCATGTTTATCAAAAGCAGATTTTGTAATATCCCTTTTTTTTTTTTGGTTTCAAACATGGTTTTAAACAAAGATACTGGTTAGATTGGAATGTGAATAAAGCTTATATGCTTTTAGATTCTTATTTTGCAATCTCTTCCTTCTTGTAATTATTTATACACACTCTCCATCCCTATTTTTTTTAACAGGATAAGGAAACAAAAAAAGCATTCTCATTATTTTCTTAATTTATCTGGCATTGCAGTTATTAGCTGTAGCAAGGAAAAATGGCCAGGTAAGTTTCTTCTTGATATCAATGATGGTTCCTGAACATGTTTTGGTGTTCAATCTTTGTTGTTAAATTCTTAAGTACTTCACTCTACACTATAGGTTGAGGTTCTAAACCCGGTAAATGGAGATCTTCAACTTGCAATTTCAAATGCAAATGATACAGATATTCAGTCTGAAGAAAATGCTATTGTTGGTTTGCATTTATTTGTGAAGCAAAACTTGGAGTTAGCTTCCAGGTAGTATATAAACCGTTGACATTTAACTGTTTAAATTTGTCTTTTATGCTTCTGTCTATTGTGTTCTGATTTTTAAAGGAGTGACTCTTTTAGTTATGTAGAGGGATTGGGCAGCACTGCTGCATGTTTAACTCTTTTCTTTCTTTTCTTATTGTTTAAATTTTGGTCTTAACCTAATCCTACGAGGATACCCTATCCTCCTTATTGGCATCTCTTTTTCCTTAATATAATTTCTTCTTTTATCGAAAAGGAAAAAAAATCTTTGTGAGGATTCTCTTTAGTCTGTTTGAAGCAGCTTTATGGAATCAGTTAGACTATGCATGAGACATTTGTGATACGTTTAGATTGCTTTTTAATTCGAAATCTCATTATCTCAATTCTTCTTGGTAGTTGATACACACAATCTTGTGTTAGTACTCTTCTAAATGTTAGGGGTTTGAAGCGGAAAAAAAGAATCTTGTAAAATGGAAGCAGAGACATCATTTTTTAATAGTTTTTTATTCCACACAAACCTTGAGCATTATTATACAGCTTTCTTTATAACAAACTGTAGGCAATGTCACAATGTGATAATTGGTGAGGATGATTACATGATTAAGTTATCCCAACAGATATTTTAGAGTTTTAGTATTTACTCGAAGACTATCTTATATTAGTGTGTTTATTCTATGCTGTCACGTGTTGTCCTGCCTTTTTTATTTTGCTCAGCATTATGCAAATATTACTGGAGTTGTATACTGCAGTTTTTGATGATATCTTGTCTGGAGTTCTTGATACACATACTCATTATCTTCAAATTCGGCGAGCCAATAAGTTGTTGGCTTTCATGTGCAAGATGCATTGATTGTTTGCAATGTGCTCTTGTGTGCATGTATGCTCTCATGTTTGAGATGTTTTCATTGCTTTTAATTGTTTTATGTATGTGTGTGTATCTCAGCTACATGATTAGTGTCTGTTGTTAGGTCTTGTACTTTACTTACATGCACAACAAAGGGAAACGCAAGTATAAAGTCCATTGAAGTTACCAATTCATCTACAGAATCCGCCTGTATTGGTTCTTCAAAAACATGGAATGTATGTGCTGGTGGTAACATCTTATGTTGCAAGGTGGATGGAAGTGAGAAGTATGCTTTATTTGGAGGGTAAGTATTTACAATTTGCATAAGTATGGCATAAAAGCTTAAAAGTTATAACGAATTGTTCAAATTTATCTCTTTAAATTTAACAGAAGAAGAATTCTATGAATAGAAAATAGAGGAACAAAGTAAAAGATAATTCCCCCTGCATTGCAAAATATGAGAACTGAAAGAAATAAAGGTTATTAGAAAAACTGAGTGTTGTGATTTCTTTGGTGATCAGTTAAAGATAGTTTCTTAATATAGCCATTAGCAGAAAATCATATTTATGGTGTAAAGTATTGTTTTAAATCTCAGACCGAACAGTGACCTGGATAGGCCATTGGGTCAAGGGTCTGGTGGGTTGAACCAGATAACGTCATAAATATATAAAAATTAATTATTTTAAATAATATATATAAATATATACTATATAAATATATATACATGTATGAAATTTAATATATTCTGATTTATTATTAAGATTTAATGTATTTATATAATTATGACATAATTATGATATAGAACTTGAGGTAAAATATAGTTAACAAATAAGTTTTTTATTAATATTATTATATAGTTTACATATTATTTTGTATTTAAATATAAAAAGAAAAAAATTAGTGTATGATATAAATATATTGTTTTGCCTCTTAGACACAAGGACCTTTATGGCTCCTTGGCGCACTAAGCAATCAGGGAATCGAAGTTTGAGCATTTGTGATGCTATTTCTAAAAGTTTTTCAAACTATCGTCCACAGCCAATTGATGGGGTGGTGCCTTAAAATAGTGCACATCATCGATTAATAAACTAGCCGGTTTTCAGAAACCCGGTCCGGGTCACCGGGTTTCTAAAGCCAGACGGTTCAGTCCGGGTTATACTGGTTCAAAGGCTAGAACAGTTCTAAGGTGTAGACCGGACCCATGACCCATTCCCGGTCGGACTGGCCGGACCGGTCTGGGTCTAAAACTCTGGTTTAAAGACAGTCCTATGCTGCAATACATGCTATGGCATGAACTTCCACATGATTGGGTACTGCTTTAACCGTATACTGCACATTCATATTCTCAATCTCAAGACCTCTGTAGCGAGTCTGTAGAAACTCTTGCTAACTTCGTGGGCAAACTGACTACTTAAGAAAAATTATAAGTATCTTTCTCTTAATAGTTAGCCTTCACTCAACCAAACATTTAAAACAGATAATTCTTAGATTTGTAGCTTCTAAAACACATAAACATGAAGTCACAGACATATTGGGAAATAAAGCCTTATGCTGCCTCTAGAATGGCTACTGTTTATTTGTGCTAATGCTATCAAATACTATAGACCAAGTGAAAGCTCTGACCTTTTGCAGATGCTTTAATTTCCAAGTGGCATTGTGAATTGAGGAATGGGAGTGATTTGGAGAATATATA
Organism: Ceratonia siliqua; assembly: GCA_034509205.1. Classification (NCBI taxonomy): domain Eukaryota; kingdom Viridiplantae; phylum Streptophyta; class Magnoliopsida; order Fabales; family Fabaceae; genus Ceratonia; species Ceratonia siliqua. Next base: position 6,033 of record JASKGM010003945.1, read on the forward strand.
AGATAACTGGAGAAAAAGGGTTAAATGAAAAGGAATTATAGTTATTCAAGAGTTTCAAGAAGCAAAAGCAAATTCATTATCTTTGATTAAGGTTTCTAAAGAGTAAAAAATTCAAACAAATACCAAACCCCTCCAAAGAATAAGAATTTGAATTAGAAAAATTATGCAATAATTACAAGCATACTGCCAACAGAAAGCCATGGAGAAAAGGCTACCCTTACCTAAGATCTTATGAAACAAATACAAGCGCCATCATCAACTGAATACCTCACAAAAGGGTGAAATACTAGATGGGCATCTGCCTTACTGATTTAGATTTCTGAGCTGAGAAATAATGACTATGCCCTTTATCTATCACTTAGGAAAGGCGTTGAAGTTAATTTTTGGGATCTTGACAACTACACTAAGATCTGGAATGCCAAACCTGTGAGTCTACTATATTTTCTATTTCTGTTGTTTTCATAATAACGTTTGTTTTTCTCCTAGTTTATCTTTGGCTGGAGCATATTTTGTTTTCCTTTTGTCCTATGCAGCCTCCTAAGAACAGTCTTGGTATTTTTACCCCCACCTGGTTTACATCTGCCACATTTCTAAGCAAGGATGATCACCGTAAAATTGTCACTGGCACCAACAGCCATCAGGTAATTTTGAACAGCAAATTCTTCTAAAATGCTGGAATTAATCAATTAACATATTTTGGACATGTAATAACGACACTTCCTTGCCTTTAATGTTCATATTCTTGTACCAGGTTAGCTTGAGACTCTTGAGAAGGATTATAATTTGCTTTCTTAATAGAACTCCAGAGAATTATGGATAATATTTCATAAGGGGAAGACAAGTATCAACAATGTCAAAGACAATTTCATCCCAAAAGCTTAAGTATTAGGAGAAGGCCTATGAATAATTTTATATTAATCCTTAACAGGCCCCTTTACGTGAAAGTCATTTTTGAGCTTGAAGTGTGGAGTCAGCACAAGGCCACTAAACTTTGTGCTGAAATTCAATTTAATTATGAAGAGTAGGGGCGGCAAAGATTGAACTTCTAATAATTTGATCATGTAGAGGCCTTGTTACCATGTATAATAAGAGACAAAGGGGAGAGAGAGAGACACACACACACACACAAGAAATTCTGAAGTGTTTTGGATAATCATACACACTGCAATCAGCTCCATTTATAATATGTGAGAGGTGTTGCGGTATCAATGATACAGCTGGTTCAGTTAATGCTAATTACAATAGTCAACTATATTTAATCCTATAGTTAATGCTAATTACATCAATCAAGCAATCAATCAATAGCCAAGCATTAATTATAGGATTAGCTATAGTTGACTATTGTAATTAGCATTAGCTGTACCAGCTGTATCATTAATACTGTAACACCTCTCATCTAGTATAAGTAGAGCTTATTACAATGTGTATGACTATCCAAAACGCTTCAGAATTTCTTGTGTTTGTCTAGCTCTTTGTCTCCCTTGTCTCTTATTTTACGAACAATATTTCTTATGTTGGTGTACTATATATGTTATGGATTACAGTTTTCTGTTCTTCAAGAGATTATGGCCCAGTTACTAAATTATATTCTTTATTTAATGTATATGGTTTAGTTTCTACCTGAGTGATGAGCCTCGCCTTTTAATATTATAATACCTAAGGAATCATGTATTGCATAGATAGACAATTAGACTTATTTGATTCCTCAAAGTAAATATGAATTAGTTAAAGAGTTGTATAAAATAATATTTTTCTTGTCATTGAAATTTTTATTGTGCTTTATAAAGTAAAGTCTATTGAATGACCTTCTAGTCAAACCAGATTTTTTCCCCTTTTATGAACAAAGATGGAGTGATTAACTAAGGTTGCAAACTGCAGACTTGTTTCTTAGTTCTTACATATCATTATTTCAGAAAAAAAAGTTAGTAATTCTTTTATCTACTCTCTAGCAGCTCTACTTAATTTTAAATTCACTCAAGCACTCTTCAAGTTGTAATTCTTGGTCTTCCAAACAGGTTCGCCTTTATGACATCTCTGCTCAGCGAAGGCCTGTTGTCTCATTTGATTTCCGTGAGACACCTATTAGAGCAGTGGCTGAGGATATAGATGGTTATTCAATCTATATAGGGAATGGGTCTGGTGACCTTGCTTCTGTTGATATACGTACAGGTATGTGCAATGCCTTGGACAAGTAGTCATATAAATTTATGAATGGCATTGTTCAATATTCTTTCAAAATGGAGTAAGGTGCACTATTGTAGCAATTGATGGAAAAACCAGTAGTAGCGTTCAAAATGTTTGAGGAGTAATTTACAGCTTAATCTTTACGTTAGTGACCAGTTAATGAATTTTACTGGTTAGGTCATGAACCTTAGTCTATAATCCCTGCATGCAGACGCTGACTCATGTTGATCCTACCCGTCCCCCTCTCCCCAAGACAATTGTTTTTTCACAAGTAGTAGTATTTCCTATGTAAACAAGCCTGCATTTGCCCTCCCTAGGACTTCGAGGTAGCCCTGCAATTTCAAGTGTTAAAAGAGTTTTGGAATTTTATCATGCTATATTTCTTAGTTAAGATAATTGGCTAGGTAGTTTTTTTTTTTTTTTTTTTTCTTCTTCGTCTAGCAAGTTTCATGGAATGGGTACTCTCTAATTTAGTATAACGAGTTTAATTAGGTAATTTACCAGGGGTCGTCACATCATAATAAGTTTTAACTTGTTGGTGTCTATTTAAAATACTCTTATCACAATTTGGATTTTAATATACTGTTTAACCAAGAGAAAACCAAAATATGACATTGAAAAGTTTTAGTGGATGGGTCTTGGACTTATATAATATTTTTATAAAGTTTGACCCCAATAAAGTTAAGGACTTTAGCAAATCCCCCGACAACAAAACCACTATAAACAAAATTTGAGACAATAAGATAAAAATATTATTGATTTTCATAGGAAATATTGGAAATACAAGTTTGAAATTATCTCAGTCAATTCTTATACAAACAAAGCAAGATTACAGGCCAGATTTGAATGGAAAAAGTCTTGTCTTCTATCTAAAGGCCATTAAAGGCTCAACAAACTACCCACAGACCCAACTGTGTTAGTTTACTTCCATGGGAGGGTATAAGAGAAAAGGAAGTAGATTTCATTTCTTTTGAATCCACTTATCCGGAACATCAGCTAACTGTGTCATCTTCTGGCATCGCTTCATTTGCTGGCATGGAACTTGGTGAGGATGACACAGCTGTTGGAGGATTGCTTCCCACCATCAATGGAGATTAGGGATTGAGGGAGGAAGAAAATGGTGGGCCCTAATTTCTGGAGGTTTAAGTTTTAATTTGTATGATGTGGACAAGGGACAAAATGAATTTTCTTCATGGGAGTTTTGTTGACCATGTAGGAACCACGTCAGTATTTTCTGTCTACTATTTGGACGGAGTTAGGGATTTGGAAGACATTAGATCAGTTTTGAAAAATGTAGGATTTAATTGACACAAATAAAACAATTGGGACTAAATTGAAACTCACCTTATTATTCTTGGTTCTACCTGTCTGTATGAGAAAAGAAAAGAAACCAGTTAAACTATTGCCTTTCTTAAGGACAAATTTGGACGAGATTTTTGCCTGGACATTTTTTTTGGGCAGAGTTATTCATCTTATGAGAAAATTGGAAGGGACTTTCTCTGGTCAGGTTTGGGGAAAAAACTAGAGACAATTTAGTCAATTGGGAAGTTTGGGATTCCCTAGACCTTTTGCATTACTTGTATTTTATTATTATTATTATTATTATCATTTTATGCTTAGATTATGAAGTGATATTTTTCTTTGTTTACATCCTGTGTACTGGTGAATGTTTTTCATCCCTAATAAAGCTTTCAGTTACTTGTCTCAATAAAAGGGGTTCTCCATCTTTTGCACTTTTGCAAGTGCAGCCACCACCCAATCACACAACTATCCCTACATCAAATATAAAACTATGATCTATTTCAGGCATAAGGAAAATCTTAATGCCTTTATATTGTCTTCTTTTAGCTTGAGTATGACTATTTCAGTGTCAATAAAGATTAAGAGTTGGATTCTAAATGGTTCTGTTATTCTTCATTTCACTTATTGGAGTTTGTTAGCACTTAGCACGCCGTTCTTTTGTATAGAGGTAAGAGAGAGATAGAGTCTTAAAATTAGAATCTGCACATAATTGTCCCCTCAAGATATTGTAACCCATGCAATTATATTTAAGATGGGGATCTCCATTTGACCTAGCTGCTTTTTGTATTGGCATCTGTTTCCAGGATTTTTCTGACTCTTGGTTGTCATTGGTGTCATTGCATTAGCTGGAGCTGCTATATTAATGTTGTTGTTTTGTATCTTCTTACTTCCGTTGTCTATGAGTTGATCTCGTTGCATGAACTATTTTGTCTAATTATATTAACAGATACACAATTTTGGTACAGGAAAGTTGCTAGGATGTTTTTCTGGTAAATGCTCTGGAAGCATTAGATCTATAGTCAGACACCCTGAGCTACCTATAATAGCTTCATGTGGTGAGTGTCAGCTTTCCTTTTATGTACAAACCTGTGGAGAAGGTAGTTTCGTAGAGTTTGGTCTGTGTTTTTACTTTCCATTTGTTGCATGCTTCTTAAACTATACTGGGATATTGGGTGCAGTCTTACTGTCAGTAAAAATTATTATTTTAGTTGGTCAAACCATTTATGTATCCACTACTATTCTCATATTCATAATATTATGTTGCCTTATCTACCTTCTGCGTGATCACTGCTAAAGCTCATAATTATTTGATAAAGTACAGGGTCTTTAGTTACTAACTAGACATTCTTGGGTCTGATAAAAATATTCCAACTTCTTGTGCTTTTCAGTTATAATTTATTAATTTCCCATGTTCATCGTTATTCACGAAAGCTCATATCATGATATGCTTCTAGGACTGGACGGCTATCTTCGATTTTGGGAAACAAAGACGAGGCAGTTTCTTTCTGCGGTATACTTTATATTCTTTATGCTTTTGGGTAAATGCATATGCTATATAGTTCATGTTTTGGGAAAAAGTGTTGGGATATGTATGCTGCCAGAAAGTAAAAGGAGTTGGTTTCTTTTTCTAGCAATCTAACTAAAATATTTCACATTAAAATTCTTTATGTGCTAATATGCAAGGACGGAACTAGAAAAATCATTAAGGGGGGACAAAAATAATTTAGAAGTGCAGAAATAATTAGGGAGGGGGGGCAAAAATCAATTCAGACTTCACTGTGCTCTCACTGAACCATATTCTTTGTGAAGACAAACTTAGGATGTTTGAGTCTTTGTTCAAGCTAGGGGGAAATCGTCATCCTTTGTGCATTGCCTATTATTTTATCAAGAATATGTGAAGTTCTCAAATATCTTTCCCGGTAGAAAATTTTGGCTTGCTTATCTCTTCTATAGAAAAAGATTCGCTTAGTGTTAACTTCTTTTTGCATTTACCTCAATAACATGTAGACAATATTTCTAGAAACTCTACTTTCAATTTTTTTGCACTAGTAACAAGAAATTGGATGCTCTATCATACAGGCCAAAGCAAGCAGCACTTCAGTTATTCTGTTACACAGATATTATACATGATTCTTTAATAGTTCTTATTTTTAGGGTTCTATAATGTTGAGATGGACTGTATATTGTACAAGGCAATACTACAACAGCAACTTTATAGCATGTAATATTTAACTGCAAAATGATTAGTAAAAAAAGTATAAACCTTCAAAAATGTTAAAATTGAGTGATGTTTAGTTTTTTAAACCACAATGGTGCAGAGATGAACTTTTTCCTCATGTGTATGATGCTGGAAATTATGTGGAGTTTGACTTAATACTTATCACACATCTGAGCTCATAACACTGAGCTCATGCTGGAAATTTGTGTCAGGTGACTACTGTAAAACTGAGGTCATGACATGTACTTTTGTATATTAAAATTTTGGCTGTAAGGCCTACCCTTACGTTTTTGTTTTGACGGAGGGTCCCGGGGGGGGGGGGGGGGGGGGGGGGGGGGGCGGGGGGGGGCG